>VWZX01009982.1:0-90655 GCA_013399015.1 Galbula dea
GCCCTGTAGATCTGTCTTTCCTGAAAAGGACATAGCCTTTTTGTGTCAGCTGACATCAAATACCTTGATTCAAGGATACTTTAAAGAAGTCCAGCTTGGATTTGATGCATTCTTCTGAACACCCATGAATGAAAGCCATCCCTGTTAAACTCCTATTTGTGCATTCTTATTAATATCAAGATAAAGATAGATGAAGATAAGATAAAGGATCTTAGAATCATAGAATTATCAGGGTTGGAAAGGACCTTAGAGGTCATCTAGCCCAACCCTCNTGATCATTTTTGTAGCCCTCCTTTGGACCCGCTCCAGCAGGTCCATGTCCTTCCTGTGTTGAAGGCTCCAGAGCTGAACAGACAGAAGAAATGATAAAAGAAACAGAGAAAAGAAACGATAAAGATATATATTCATATATAAACACTTTGTTGTTCAAAGGAAATAGGCAGTCAGTCAGAGGGTGGTCTGTGATCATGTGCATATGAGGGGTTGAAGAAATCTACCTTGACTTTAGCAAGGCGTTTGACTCAGTGGAGTCACCATCCCTGGAGGTTTTTAAGAAGAGGATAGATGTGTTTCTTCAGGGGATGATTTAGGGGTAAGAGTAGTGTAGGGCTATCGGTTGGACTAGATGATCTTGAGGGTCCTTTCCAACCGTAATGATTCTGTGATTCTGTGATTCTGTAACTGGCAAACACAGAGTGCTTTTAAAACAAAATGTTGTCAAAGATGTCGGCCTAGGCATATGCAGTAGACAGAGGCTTTCCTGTTGGGGGGTGATTCTGGGTAGCCTGATCCTGTCAGCCAATCACGTGAAGGTTTCTGAACACTTGGGGTAGGATTATAATGGTTTCTACAATGCTGATGCCCAGTACAAAAATGTAGAGTCATGTGGCAACTCTTAGGGGAGGAGATTCCTCTGGAAGTCAGGGCTGTGCCTTCTGTCCCTTCCTATCTGGGACAAAAGTGACTCTTGCATCACTCCAAGTACATCTTATTCATGGTATATGTCTTCTTCTCCTGCTCACTTCTGACAAAAAATAGATGACTGTAGACCCTATGAGGTGCAAACATACAAAGAATTCTAATCTACTAAAGCTACTGCTGAAGCAAAACCAGACTGAAGAAATAAATGTTCAGGCCCTCTGACACATGATTTTTCATTTTCCAAAGGGAATATCTTTGCACAAATAAGAAGGTTCTGTTAAAAATCTTGCTGCTTCCTCAGTACAAACAAATATGCTCTTCATGATCCAAAACCCAAACAAAATTCTAAATATAAATAGAAGTAATTTATATCCTTTCTGGTTGAGTGTCATGATAACACAGAATTGATCATTAAAAATTGTCATGCAGCTATTTATGTCAGCTGGAAGACTTCTGACAGTTTTGTTAAACTGCATTTAAAAAGATATTTCTTCCTTGAAAACATGAATTCTTTTTCTCTCCCAAAAATACGTCTAGCCCTTAAAAAATGAATTTGCTTTGTGGATATGAAATAAAAAAGATAAGACGAAGTCTTAGGTAACAGCAGATCACCCTATTCTGCTGTGGAAGCCTAAATAACAGGGATTCTTCATATTAAGGACTTAGTATATCTATCCCTACAGGAAATTGAGAGATCACCTTGATTTTTTATGGTGCATGTACAATAAAAGGAAATGAAATGAAAACCCACAGTGCACATATGAACTAGGACTTCTGGCAGTTGCTACTAATTTCATGGTACACACCATTGGAGACCCAAAGAGGGGTATGGAAAGATGAAAGCTAGATTTTGGGAAAAGCATACCTGCATTGGCCTTATTCGGGAGAAGGGATATGAAAGGTAGAGCTCACACAGCACAAATGTTTCAGAGAAAAGTATTTTGTAATTTGAATTTTGTCCAAGTAAAAAAAAGGGCAATGATTTGAAGGGAAAGAAAGGGAAATTGAATTATAAACTATTATTTATTACTATTGGGATATTTAAAAAACTTATCTGTAAACTTAATCCTTTAAAGAAAATAATTACTTATCAGCCAAAACAAAAGTCATAATTTGTGCATGCAACTGTAGTGTCCCATTTTTTCTTATGCTGATCACAATATATTTTACAAGGGGGTTTTGTAAAGCAAAAAAAAATACTGATGGACCCCAGAAGAAAAATATCCTAAGACTAGTTACCCTTTTCCCATATACTTACTTTTCAGTGAAATTATTGTCAATCAAAAGTACTGGCTAATTTCAGCCCTCAACATGCTGCCAAGTCAGGTATGATTCTTTCTTTCTATGCATAATGAGAAATGCCTGTTGAAAAACATTGTCTTTCATGTTCTGTGCTGCCAGCTTTCCAGCCAATGTTTTGTTCCCAGTTCTAGTGATATGCACCCCTATACTGTGGCTAAATGTCTACTTCTTAGGAGGTAGTGAGAGACCTCATGCAAGTTGAAGCTTGTCTTCTGTTCGGTTCAGTCACAACAGCTTAGAAAGTCTGCCAGTTTGACATTTGACAGATGTGTAATTGTGACAGAATGAAATGAGCCACAAGGCTTCAGAAGTATGATAAGGGTTCACAGAATCACAGAATGTTAGGACCTGGAAGGGACCTCGAAAAATCATCTAGTCCTGCCACAGCAGGATTCCCTAGACCAGGTCACACAGAAGCGCTTCCAGACAGGTTTTTAATATCTCCAGAGAAGGAGACTCCAGAACCTCTCTGGGCAGTCTGTGCCAGTGCTCTGGCACCTGAACTGGGAAAAAAACTTTCCCTTGTATTCACTGGAACCTCCTATGCTTCTGCTTACAGCCATTGTCCCATGTCTTCTCACTGGGCTTCATGAGAAGAGCCTCACCCCATCCCCCTGACACCCACCCTTCACATATTTATAAGCATAGATGAGATCACTCCTCAGTCTCCTCCAAGCTAAAGAGACCCAGCTCCCTCAGCTTTCATCATAAGGAAGATGTTCCGAACCCTCCATCATCTTCGTGGCTCTGTGCTAGACTCTTTCAAGCAGTTCCCTGTCTTTCTTAAACTGAGGGGCCCAGCTGGGGCACAATGTTATTGGACACAATATTCCAGATGCAGCCTCACCAGGGTAGAGTAAAGGGGGAGAAAAACCTCTCTCGACCTACCAACTGTTCCTTTAAAGCACAAATAAAATTAGAGACTAGCAGCAGTCAAGCTCACAATATGCTGCCTGCTCTTTGAAGTAATTTGTCCAGGTCTTTTGGCCTTGTAACTTGCTGCTATGTGTGAAATAGAAACACTGTGATATGAAAACACATTGTTAAATGAAGAGCAAAAAGGAATAATGAATACTTTCTAAAGACAAATGATGCCTGTTACTTTGTATTTTTCAATTTTTGAACACAAGCTGTGCTCAGGAAAGATGCTGAGATAAGAAATGTTGGTCTTGTTACTGAATGTAACCTGACAGCTAAGCAGCAAAATAATGTTAAAATGCTTTTGGGGAGGTAGTGATTACATATGCTTAAGATCTGAAGTGAGACAAAATGAAAAACAGTAGGAACTTTTCTCCCAAAACTCCACCAGCTACAACTACAGCTCATTCCTGAATCTGCAACTTTGACAATCTGAAAATCTGAGTCCAAATGCCAAAGACATTAAAATGAGTGAGTCACAGGCTTGTGTTCAATGTGCTGGAGGCACGGCTTTACAAAAAAAAAGAGATCCATGATGAACGGTTGTGAGTGACAATATTTGTACTGAATTTCACTGTCTCTCTAGACAAGTTTTTTCTAATGTTTGTACTCTCTTATAAGGTATCCTAAACTGCAGAAGCCTTAAGCCACCATAGATGCAATGACATTTGGAACAAACACCTAGGTGAGACTTATTCTTTTTCTTTAAGGAAACAAATTGAAGTCAGAGTCAAAGAGAAGAATAGAGAGAAATTGTTCAGTCTCAACTAATCATGAAAGCTTTCACACTGCATGGGACTGGAAATCTTGTCACACTAGGAAGAGGGGTTTACTTCAAGCAGCAAATTGAAATGATGATTGCAATGATAGTTTATCACCTCCCCAAGCAGTTGCATTGGTATCTTTGTCAGACAGTGAACAATCAAGAGTCTTTCAGTTGAATTAGAAAAGGCAACTCCTTTCTGGAATTCAAAATGAATATTAGCAGTTTAGGTTAGTGTCTAAGAAAAGTATTATTATGTGAACATAGCACTGGATGTGATGAAGTTGTTACAGAGTAAATCCTCACTCCAAATGTAGCACTAATATAGATTTTCACATTTATTAAATAGGGAATGGAAATGGCATTTCACAAAAGCATCAGACTCAACCATGCTTTAAAGTTTCATGAGTTTAGACAACAGAAATTAAAAATAACAGGAAAAAGTTCCTGGATAATGTAAAACTAATTATATTCTATTTTTTCTTTTCCTTCCACACAATTAGATATTTATTACTATGACAGGAGAAAATTAGCCAAAACACTCAAAACTACAAGGGTGATCATCACAATGTGTTTTAGTCTGTTGTGAGCAGACATCTTTTTTCCTTTTGTAAGCATCTTCCATAGAATATAATATTCTTTGTCATGAAGAAAAACAGTTCCAGCATAATACTTACATCAATGGATTTTGAATGCATTTTTAGTTTAATTTTCATGGTAAGTTACTTATGGTTTTTTTATTATTATCTGAACAGACATTTGAGTAGTAGTTGTAATTCACTTCTTGTTATTCAAATTTATGTTTTTGTTGTCAAGACAATTAGCAATTAATGAAGTGGGAATTGGATCCACTAAACATGAGAGGTGATTTTTTTTTAACAATTTTATGAGACTTTAGACATTTAGCTCACTGGCCTTTTTATTGATAAACATCTTGCTGTTTCTTAATAATACTGAACAAAAAGCAAATCACAAATTGCTCATTGCTAAATGCTTGTGAACACTTCAGCTGATAAAGTACTGAAATGCACCCATGCTGACATAAAGATACCTATTATCTGCAAATAACATAATATTAATCCCCCGTTCTGATAGTTAGTTTTGGAAAGGGAGGAAAGATAAGTGCTTCATTGTTATTTCAGAAAGTGGTTTGTACCTGCACATAAATACCTTGGTTGTATCAGTCTGCACTATTCTAGGTAGCGTAGAAACGTAATATGTGAGAACCTCCTATACAAAACCAGCTTATGGTATTAGAGTCATAGCTCATGAATGAGAAGACAAGTCAGGATGAGTGGAAGCAAACAGAAGACAAGTCAGGATGCAAATAGGAAAGATTCAATATGAATTTTGCCAGATAGTCACAGAATCATGGAATCACAAAATGGTAGGGGTATGAAGTGATTTCTGGGGATCATCTAGTCCAACACCACTGCCAAAGCAGGTTCACCTACAGGAGGTTGCACAGGATAGTATCCAAGTAGTTTTTGACACTTTCCAGAGAAGGAGGCTCCACAACTTCTCTGGGCATTGAGGATATTTTGGTATAAATAAAAGTGACCCAGAAGAAAAAGAAGGGAATGCATAAGCTAGGAAACAATTCTTTTCTCTTTCCACAACCTGAACAACTCTGTAAGCTGCCCTTACATTCCCATGGCAGGTACTGTCTTGCAGAGAAACTAATCAACCTGTGCAGAATTTCAAAATCTTAAGTGATGTAAACTCTCTTTTCATATCTCAGCTGTATGTCTCTATACTTGGCTTCAGGTTACTCCTATCCACTCATCAAAGTAAGAACAATTCTCTTTTTCTCTGGACAGTGCTCTTTGACAGGTATTTATCGATACTCATCTATTTCCATCTCATTTTTGCCTTAACTATAAGGCAGCCCTGAGTCCTCCAAGTCATCTGTCTCTTATTGTCTTAAAGTTGTTTCATTTCCACAGCTGTTGAAATTCAACAGTTAGAAATTGGCCCAATTCAAAAAATCATTCACTTCAGAAAGCCTAAATTTAAGCCAGAATCATGACTGGAATTTCAGAGCAGCTGCACCTTCCCACCCACAGTGTGTCATAAATCAAAACAAAAACATGATCCAGACACGTCTAAAAACTTCAGAGATTTTGAAAACTGAAAGAAGGTTATTCTAGATTTTAGATTCTCTTTCTCCTTTTCCTCACACAAATGTAGGTACATGCAAACATACAACAGGGAGAAATTTCAGGAGAACAAGAGGATGAACACCTATCTCTTCTTTCTAAATATATTTAAGAGATCCATGTGATTTACATCTTGCCTTGTGATGTTGTAGCAAAACTGGAAAAACACTGTTGAATGTCCCTCTGGTACTACTATTTTGACAATGGCAGATTAAAATGAATCCTCACTAAAACCTTTGAAGAGGTCAGGTCATCTGCATTATGACATTCCATTGATGACTCCACACTTTTCAAGCAGATACTTATCAATGAAACCAATTTATCTCTGCTAATCTTACAATTAAAACTACAGGCTGGTCTGATTTGCAGCCACCTGCTCATGATATCAGGGCCATTCAATCTTTCTCATTCATTCTTTCTTCTCAAAGTGACTAATTCTTGCCCTGGAGTGAGGTGCTGCACGTACTTCTTGCTTTCATCCTCCCAGGACCAATGTTTGATAATAAATCAGATTCACTGCTGATTTGATAATCAGAAAGATTATCAAGTAAAATTTCTCTCACATGTTTGGAGACATTATTCTCATAAACACATTCCTTTGATTCACTTTCACTGTCTAAAGTACAGCCAATCAAATTAAACATTGGCATTTAAAATATGAAGTCTGTCATTGGGAAATGACATGTTGAGTAGTACATGACTGAATTCAGCTACACTTCCACAGCAGGTTTCAGAGACAAAAGCATGATGTTCCAGGTGCCCAATTGCATTCCCTCAGTCATGTAAGATTTCACTATTCAGAAAAAAAAAAAAAAAAGACAAGATTGAGAAAGAAGCATTTCATGTTTTAGCATGGCTTATCTCTTAACTGTTCAGAACTGTACAGACTCTTACATAGCATTTCTGCATCCTGCAAAGTAACAAGCAAACAATCCAGAATTAGAACAACGTGAAGAATAGCCTATCTCTTACAAAAACAAAAAATGTCAAGAACATAAAAGATAAGATAAAGCATTTCCTAGGTAACAGAACTTATTTTTCAGGAGGAATAGAATCAACATTTCTGGTAACTATCCTAAATGTTTTAATTGCTTAAAAATGCACATAGCCAAATGGAATCTATTTTGAGTTGATGTGTTCTACATTATGACTAGCCATTGTAAATTATGGTTGGAGTTTCTCGTGTGTATCCCAGAGTATGTAAACCAGATGACATACAAGTATCAAGGTTCAGACTTAATCAGAAGCATGAGTGTGAAACCAGGGGCAGGGGGGGAAAGGAAACAAATCAACATCTATTTCACAGGAAGAAGAACAAAATCAAGTAATATTTTGGATCACAGTCTTTGACAGTGTCCTTGTATGTTAGACTGGAAAGAACTGCTTAATGAATAAATAATGAGACTGTCCCAGATGTCTTCTGCGATTTCCACTGACTCTATTTGGCTAGAGTAGTCAACTTTAATCTCTGCATACCCTAAATCAACTAAATGGAATATCAGGCCATAATGAGAAGCAAAAGAGATATTTCACAGGAAGTTTTGCTAGCATATTGTAATCTTAATTGTGCTTATTCACAGTCTCTCAGAACTAAAATGGTTGCTTCTGTGTCACACTGGGTAATAAACCGTAAACTTTGAAGTATGATCTTTCAAGTTTTGTCAGAAGTGTTTGTATCCTGTGCTCAATTTTTTATTTATTATTTTAAAATACACTTACAAAATTAATTTTTAATCTAGAAGGGTGGAATCCTAGGATGTCATACTTTGTACTTGAGATCATTACATTTTGTGATAATACTTGTTAGTTTTAGAAGATTTTTTGAATATGTCAAGTAAACTCAGAGAAAACAGTAGGGAAGGTAATGACTTGTAACTACAAGGTGTTTTTAGAAAGTAGGGGTTTTAATCTACTGAGAAAAATATTGTACAGTTTGAGTACTCGGTCTTCAAAGAAGTGCCCCTCTTTACATTAATTACATGAATTAATTTCATTAGCTTTTGATTGAGGGATTGAAGTCATGCATACACAGAACAGTCCAAGATTTACAGCCTGTTAGAAGGCTGACAATACTCAAGGCATAGATGTTTATTGAATGAGATAAGCTGTGCTGCTTCAAGAATATGCTAGCTCAGTGTGGCAATGTACTTCTTCGTGTTGCTTATTGGTGATTCATGAACCTTCCAACTCCTAGGGATAAATGCATTATAGTGTGGATAACAGAATCATAGTTGGTCACCTGATAAACCCAATGGAGGTTTGTTAAATATGTCTGATTTGCAGAAGTGGTTACAAATTTGAAAAATATGTCGTCACGCCCTCCATCAGAACAGCTGAGTGTATGGAGGCTTCTTCTAGATTGACTGGATCTCCAAAGGCAGATCCATCACTGATGGAAAAACTATTGCAACTGACACACTGTGTTTAGTAAGAATGGCAGACCAAGATCTACATCTTGCCTTTGACAATTGCCACAGGACATTGCTAAAGGAAAAATAGGCACAGGACAACTATATATTGTATGTTTAGCACTAATGTGTTGCAAGCCTACAGATATTTTCAGATAAGAGACTGCTAATGCTAAACGAAACTTCTTTGTTTTTTATCACCACCAAATAGATTTCTACTCTGTGAACATATAAAACTTCCTCTAGAACCCAAAAAAACCTCCAGTACCCATATCATCCTTTGGTAATATGTTCCACAGATCTATCTCCAGTTGTGGGAAAAACTTGTTTATTATGAAACTTAGTCATATTAAGCTCATATACACTGGCTTTATTTGAAATTGCTCATTTTGGTTTTGTTTGATGTCTCCTAGTTCTTGGATCAGAACCCCTCTTCTTTGTGACATTACTGATTTTATTGACATCTATTATGTCTGCCTTTAGTTACCTTCTTTTCAAATTGAGCCATTCTGTTTTGCTGAGCTATTCTCCATTGTGTACCCATGGTCATTCTGATTGCCCTTCTCTGAATTTCGTTGATATCATTTTGTAAAGAGAATCAGAAGTTGATAATTTTCAAGATGTAGGTGAACCATGGCACCATTCAAAATCATAGGCACCATTCAAAAACGCATAGGAAACAATACAGAAAAGATTCTATATTCTGAATAAATATTTTAACCTCAAGATTTTCTTCCTCACTGGTAAAAGTCATTCAAAACTCATTATCATTTTATGTATGAGATTACACCTTTTTTTTCTGTGTGACACTAAGTTGGTCTACTGTGAAATTAATCTGCTATTTATTTTCATGTTATGTATTCTCTGAGGCTCTCTTTAAAATAGGTCTTTTATTTCTGTTCAAATGATTTAGAATCATTAATTTATTTTTCTACTTCTGATCTCATATTGTTTTTCAGGTTCTTAATGAATATGTGGAACAGCACAGATCCCAACACAGACCCCATAGTTGCCTTTTGGACCTTCCTCGCAAGAACTGGCTGTTCCTTCAGTCTGTTTCCTGACTTGTGTTTAAGCAAGTGCCTTCCCTCCTGGCTTGCACAGCATTGCAATATTTAACTTAGTTTAAAGCAACTGGCTTGTATCCATTTGCTTTTAATCCCTTCAGAGAATCCTAATGGGTTTATGAAGGAGGACTTTCCTTCACAGACAGCCTGTTGACTCTCCACCATTGGGAAGAGATCATATTCATCCATGTCTGCTAATTCTGTTCATTATTAATATACACTTACTCTAATACTCTTACTAAGCAGAAACATATTTGTTTCAAAAGCCAACTAGATTCTTGTTTTCAGGGCTACAATCCATCTGATTCTAATGGGAGGGTTTAGGAAGGAAGTTTAGGGACACAGGAGGAAAGAAAAGAACCTTCCGAGTACTGATGATGTAAACAAATTTAGGAAAACTGCTTGTTTGTATTCTTATTATTTAACACTTAACATTAGAAGCTCAAACCAGTGACAAAGACAGCTGTATAGGATTAAAGTTCTTTTTGCCAGACACTGCTTCTTTTTTCAAAATAGAAGTTAATGTCATTACAATCAGCAACAATTCTGGCAGCAGCAAACAATGAAAAATATGATAGGAAAGTAAAAACAGGATCAGTTTTTATTCTTTCAGCACTGAAAATGTATCATAAGCTATATATTGTGTGCATTTGTTGGTGAATCTGACAATTGCAGAATGGCTTCATAGCCTGAGTAAACAAATAATAAACAAATCTTATGTTTTAAAATTCTTCATAAGAGCTTTCACTTTTATATACAGATAGGTATTGCACTCCATATGTTTTATTCCTTTATTACAGTTTATGTTTTCTTGCTGCATGGGTTCAATCCTGCTAAAGTGCAGGGGACAATAGTCACCTAAACTAAATAGAAAACAGCAAGATGCCCCTACAAGAAGGAAGACTAGGATAAAATGGCCAAAATATAATTTACATTTACACATGCATTTAGGTGTGGTACAGATAGACAAACCCTCTGTACTGAAGGGCAAAACAAAACAAACAAAAAACCCCACAACCAACCAACCAACCAGCCAAAATAGAACAAAACCCAAACCAAGCAAAATATAGGCCTTTCTCTGTTGAGAACTTTTACTTCTCTTTCCAAGGTAAGATAATTAATTTTCTTACTTTGTCATAGTGATTTATTTTGCAGCACTAAGTAAAAATTTTCAGATTGTTTCAATGCAGTTTTTAATTTCATTTCCCTTAGGAACATGCTGGGGATGAGCTATTCTTAACTTGTCAGTTGTAGCTAATATTGCATTTATTGACAGTATAATAACACAGGACCTGAGCTGTTTGTTTTCTCCAGTATGATGGTAATATTAGTAGATCTGTAGTGACTCAGAACATAGTCCCATTCTCTGTAAATCTATAAGGCCTGTTTCTGATAGTGGTGTGACAACAATAATTTATGAACAGTATCTGGGAGGACATCTATCAGTAGCATCTATTAGAAATCTAACGTACAACAACAGCTGGTGTAGCCTAGAAGTCCTATTGTGGTGCTCTTAATAGTCTCATAACACTTGAGAATCCAAGTATTTTATAACAGAATAGGGATGACCCAACAACATTAGAGAGGCAGATCTGCAGGCTTCCAATATAACATTTATAGTGGAGTGCCCTAGAAGGAGCAATACAAACTGGGAAACACTGATGCTCAGACATGTTTTATGCTCTGTGACACAGTAGCTACCATTATGCTGTGCATCTGGGGGATGTTTGACAGACTTACTGAACAGAAGAATATATATAATATGCATTAGTATTGCTGATACAAGAAATGATGCATCTGGACATGGCCCAGAGTCTGTTGATATCAGTGGGGATATTTCTTCTTCCACAAGTGATTTCACCTCTGCTTGTATGTTTGTTTAGCGGGAACACAGACTAGGTCTCAGATAGTTACTTGAATGTGATATAGTCTACAATTCAAAGTGAGCAAGAGGTGCATTGAGTGACTGTCTCAAAGCTGTTTGCTTTGTACATTCATGTTGTCTCTTCCACACAAACAATGCTGTAATTCTGTAATCTTGCAAAACTGGTATTTTAATATTCCTTATTTTCATCATCACTGAAATGATAAGCTTGATTTTCACCTGAAATGCAGCGAACAGGTATCTTTTCATTAATTTCAAGATAGTTCAGTAATGTTTTGCTTTGCCACATTAGTATTTGCTGAAGAGGGAAAAATCAATTAATAAAAAGTAACAACTTGATTCAGATAATAATCTTTTTTTAGTGGAATTTTATGTACCTAGATATATTTTTGATACCTCAACCTTTGACACCAATGGCAACATGGACAGTCACATTTCTTTTATGCATAAATTCTAATTCTGCCAGAAATCCTTCTTCCATTCATGGGAGCCATGAACAGAAAACTGGAGAAAGTAAATAAAAGAGATTCATGGTAGCATGAGGATACTTGCAAAAAATTAACATTTAAATCTATTTATTAACTTTGCCTTTTCTTTTTAAATAGTGCACTTCTTAAAGTAATGAAGAGGGACTTTTAAAATCACAGTAATCAGCGTTGTGGAATGAAATATCGGTGTGATTGGTTTATTTTATGGAAATCTTGTTAATATTCTGTTTTGTTTGGAATTCTGGCTTGCTCTTAGATACTTGAGTTAAGCTACTGTGGGTTTCTAAAAGAACAAGGTTGCAATGTCTGTAACACATACCTATAATACAGGGGTTTTGACTCTACAATGATATACTATTACAAAAAATTGCAGCTTCTACCAGCCTTGAAGTTAGTCCAACCTATGCTGATTGTTTTATTGGGCACCAGTTTAGGACTCCAGGAGCCTGGAGTGGTGTAATATCAGCTTTCCCAAGCAGAGTTTGTCCAGAGTCTGAATCGCAAATATAAAACTTGTCCTCTGGGCATGTCAACCCACTCAAGGCAGCATCTTCGATGCTTTCTAGCTTGACAGATGTTATGATCTACTCTATGCTTTCAAACCAGCGTTTTAAAATCCTTTCTTTTCATTCCATTCTCCATATTTTCATTGTTGTGGGAAGGAAGGCTAAGTGATCACTGCAGAGACTTTGAATATGTTAGGCATTAACAGAAAACCATTTTTTTCTCTCAAAATTTGTTTCATATTTCAGTCTCTTCAACACTTCATCTGGATTTAAAATGACTTTTTTTTTTTTTACAGCAGTGGATCTCCTAGTTTATGAGGAATATTTTTAACATTTTAAGCAGAAATTGTTTCTGCATAATAACACTTCTATTAAATATATTCTGTTCCATAAGTTTTTATGTCATATTTATCTAATTAAAGCACTTCCTAAACAAAATTTGAAGGAATGTAATTAACATGTCCCATATGTTTATGTTTTCTACCTCTTTCCCATAGGGAAGAATGAGTGCAGTGGAATATTTTTCTTCTCATTTTATTTAAATACACACACACAAACTATTCTAAACTTCTATAGGAGAAAGAAAGATATTTTAAACATTTTCTTTCCCTGATAAAGGAAGATTTTAAAGTCTTTGTTTTACATTACTTAGTCTTCACTTCATTACTTAGACTGCAGTCTGTTTCCTCCACAAGGAGGTTGCTTTGTTTTTGCCAAAATGATACAAGCTGATGGCAGCAGCTTACCTCAAAATTTGGGGCAAACTTTTTATATTGATACCACTTTGATATATACATACAGATAGATAGATTGATAGTTATAGATTTATTTTGATTGATAACTCTCTATTTTTCTTTACAACAGAGGGAATCACTTGCAAAGTTCCAGACATTGCTACTTTGAAGAGCATAGCCTTTCTGAACAAGAATAATATAAAGTCTATCTTTGTAGCATTCAGTCTACACTTACATCTTTGTAAAAGGTACAGCTTAATCCTCACGTTTTTAAGTGCTAATTATTACATTATTCAGAAAAATATTTCCAAATGTAGTAAGAAATTTTAAACAAGTTTGTATGTGGTGTTTTTGTTACCTTTTTTTTTTTTTTTAGAATGTGAATGCTGTACTTTCTATAATATAAATAGTTTAAGACTCTCATTATTGAACCAGTTGGGCAAATCCACACATATTTATACAACATTGAAGCGACTTATGAGGAGAAATGTAAACACATTATACCCTAATCCTAAATGCAAAACTATCATGAAGAAATTCAGACATGTTCTTATTTAGAGACTATTGCAGCTGTGACACTGTCACACAAAATCCACTGTCACACAGTATGCAGTTGTACTCTGCTATGTACAAGGGATAGCACAGAGCTAAATTCTCATAGAATATCTCTTCCCCCAGAGAGACCAACACAAGTTTCCTAAGCCTAATTTCATTAAGTTGTAAATATCACCCAGTCCAAGCAGCACTTTCTCAATGTTTTTATATTGTCACAGATTGTATTTATATCTTCACCAATTTCAGTGAGTGATCCTTAAGCTGAATACTGAAAATAAAACCCTATGTATTTTATGAAACACTGCAACACAGAAAGTGTGAAGTTGGAAGCAACAGCCATTTAAAAAGAGTTTGAAACATCCACCAGCTAGAATTGTTGCATTTGTTCAAATGTTCTGTTTAGATTTAGCCCACAGTGGAAATCAACAAATTCTCAGAGCTAACAGGTTTGCTTCAACTGTAGACACTAAACAGAAAACGGGTTGAAATTAGACACATCATTGAAACAGGCTAACATCCTCCCATGGCTCATGTCCAAATGGGTTATTTGAACAAAGGCAGAGAACTGTAAAAACTGTTACTATGAGAATAGGCTTTATGACAATGGGCTTATTTGGATCTCCACCTTCCTCAGCATTTTTGTCTCATCATGCTTTAATTGATTGCATATTTATTCCTTTTGCACCAGAAACTGCTTTTTCTTCCTTTATGTCAGCAGTGCTGTCATAATTGTTGTTCCCAAGCATTGCACATATTTTCATTTACAGATAAGACTACGGATTTTAGAACTGCAATTTTTGTTTTCTGGTCCTTCCTCAGAGAGCAGTAATGTTTCAATCCAATCTGTAGTCTTCTGGTATCTACAACAAATGAATATTAAATATTTATAGACTTAAATTTGTTGTATATCAGCACCTTGACTGGAAGAATTTTAAGCAGTGGAGAAAAATGTTTTTTAAACCCACAGCTTTAGTGACATTTTTATCTATATTTATTGAACAATCTACTTTATTAATCCTGTTTATTTGGCTTGTGCAGTTATCTCCCCCTGTTAATGCCACTTTACCTGATCCAGTTTAGTACAACCATGCATTATCAGTTCACTATTATTACTCTAATTTTCCATCTGCTTTGCTTTGCCAACAAAGAACATCTCATTATATCAACTGCAATTAAGCAATTGCTATTTCATTTCAACTGCTTGTCTTTTCTAAAACAATTGATGGACATTATTCAGTACCAGCAATTAGGTCTTACTTTGTTTTAAAAAATTATTCTCTGCCCTGTCATTTTCTGGTAGTTATCTAACTACTGTTAATTATTTAACATGAATCATTTTAAACTACCATTCTTTCCCAATATTTATATTTTGCACTCAACTTTCAATATTTTACATTGGAATCTGCATTAAACTTTTTACAATAACTACTCTAATTCCTCCACTGTAGTCGGTTACATAGATACTTACCTGAAAACCATTTTTCTGATTTTGCCATATTAAATGAATGTAGAATGAGGTTTGTTTTCTTTGGTATTCACTGTATATGAAAATAGGACAAGTGGTATTGTGAGTGTTATCTGACTTTGGAGGTTCTTATAAGCGTATATAAATACCTGAAGGGAAAGTGCAAAGAAGAGAAAGCCAGGGTCTTTTCAGTGGTGCACAATGGGCAAAATTGAAACACAAGAGGTTCCTTCTGAACATCAGGAAACACTTTTGTATCAGGGGACTTGCTGAACACTGGCACAGATTGCCCAGAGAGGTCGCGGAGTCTCCTCCTGGGAAATTTTCAAAAGCTGTCTGGGTATAATCCCAGGCAATCAGTTCTAGGTGTCCCTGCTTGAGAAGGAGGTTGGACCAGATGACTTCCAGAGGTCTCTGCCAACCTCAATCCTTCTGTAATTCTGTGATTATGTAATCAGAAGACATTAATTCATCCTGCAGACCACCTCAAAAACCAGGACTTTTACAAGCAAACTTTCTCACTTTTCCAAAACTCGTCACTCTTCCCCATATAAAATAAAGCTCCCTAATAATTTTTAAAATACATGTTTTGTGTAGACAGTGTCTGCTTCTAGCAGTGATAACACTCAATATTTACTTTTACTACCAAGGATTTGTATGCAGACCAAGGTCACTTCTAAATCTTGAGTACCATTTTGGGGTGTGGAGTAAAAGGCCACACCTTTGGGGATAAGTAGACAGTTCATTCCATATGTGTCATACTCAGTATAAAGCTGAGGGATCATCAGGGTCAAGGTCTCTTCTTCAATGACTGGTGTCTGAGGAGGACTCTGTCCATTCTACCTTTGATCTTGATCCATGTGTTTCTGACTCCAGTTCCAGAATACATACCCTAATCCAGTTCCTGTCACCACTGAGTAGCATTAGTGGTGTAATTGCCATCAGGGGGGTTGGGTTCAATATTGGGTTTGAATATATTTTTATTGTTATTATTTTTTCTAAAGCTGTTTCAGTTTTCCTTTCCAGTTCATGAGTGTCTCTCCCTTGTTCCTTTTCCGTTGCTCTTTGGGAAGGGAAAGGTGTTAATAGAGAGCATCTGTCACTAGTTTAGTGGCTAAGCCTTCTCTAACCCTTGGCAAAACAGAAATAAGACAGAATTGCTAATTGTCACAGAACTGTAACAGAAAATTAAACACAATTATGATTTTTCATTGTATGAATGTAAAACTGTAGCATTCACACAGTGACATTCTGTTCATTGTTTTGTTTCCACACTAAGATCCCCAAGGTAGCACTGAGATATATCACAAAGTAAAATACTCAAAATATATAAACATTTCTTCCTATTCTTAATGTTTTCAATTTTAAATAGATCTCTCTGAGGTTGAATAAAAATATGCAAACTTCAGTCTCTGCCAGTGAATTACTTAGAATTCTTTCTTTAATTTACAAAGTACAATTCCAGAAAACAAATTATTGCAATCCGTGATAGTGGCAAAATATTAAGCTATTAGTCATTTAATAGGAGAGATACATTATCATTCAAACTTAGAAAAAAGTAAGTGTTCATGGCCAGGCATCAAATTAAGGGGATTCTCATTTCTGTGATTCTGAAGAAGTTATGACTCTGCACCCTGGCAGAGCTTTCAACCTGAAGGAATGCAATAATAATAAATAGATTAGAATAATGAGTGATACAAAAACAGAACAGGAAAAACATCATAGAGCTGGAAGCTTTGATTTGAGATGCCCTCCCTTCTGTTTTTATCTTTAAAGAAAGAATGTATTTAGAAACTTCCTGCAAAGCCCAGCTTTTTCAATGTCATGTTGTCTATCTGCCAACTGATCCAGAAGTACACTGCAAATAGCAGCCTTGAGTCCAGGAGAACAAGGGAAAGATCTGGGAAACAAGCAAGAGCTTCAGGGAAGAACAGTGTAACTTCCAAGTCAGTTAAAATAAAAGGTATTTCTTTCCTAAAAAAGGCAACTCTTTCTAGAGCATGTGACAAAATGTAGTGACACAACTCTGCTAATCCTCACTGGATTTCTACGCTCACATGTTTTAGGTGAGGCCAAAGATCCATACAGTCCAGTGTCTTGACACCAGTTATGCCCAACAGTATATAGGAAGAAAAACCTATCAGAAAAGAATAAACATGGAGTGCTATTTCTCCACAATAATTTCACAGTTTGGAAATCAGGAACAATCAGAGCTGGAGATGATGTTCTGCATGTTGCTCTGAGCAGAATTTTCTTCCAAAGGTTTCTACAGTTGTCTTCCAAATTCACTTAGATGTTATAATCTACAGCATCCTATGGCAAGAAGTTCCACAATAGAGAAATATTTTCTATGAAGAACCACTTGCTTTTCATTTGTTCTTGCTACATCTGCACAAATTTTATATCTTCCTCTCCACTGGAAGAGAGAGTGAACAATTTTTCCATATTTACCTTTTCAAAGCTGCTCATGATTTTATAGACTTCTGTCATGTAGCACTTCAGCTGATTACCAGGCTAAAGTTCACAGCTGTTCATTTTCTTGCATTGCCAAACACAGGATGGAAAGTGACCTGCAATCTTTGGTGATTTGCAATTTGGTGATTGCTCTGTTCACCATATGTGACCAAAGATAAGAAAAACTGGAAGAAGGAGAACCCTATAGTTAAGACAAGAATAGCATTTGATGATATTTTAGCAACATTCTTCTACGCTGTCTTACCAGCGGATAGGTTCAGTCACAAGTATAAAAAAGTAGTATAAAGTGTACCCAGATATATTCCTTTCCCACTTATTTTAAAGTTACTTTATAACTTTTTTAAAAAAATCATGTGTTGATTGCATTTGGTATGAAATATGAGAAATGGGAACACTGGGGGAAAAAAGGCATAGGAAATGCTTCTCTGTCTTGCAACTGGTTTGCTTATAACACATCAGTTGATATTAATGCTGAGGTCCAAGTAAACTTATGTCAAGCCTAGAGTCATGTTCCAAGCATGTGAAATGAAAACTATAGAAAACAATCTTTCTGAAGCTGATTCACACTATGAACACTAACTGTACTCCATTTATGGAAGACATTTTGTGACAGATTTCATTAAGATGTCCACTATGCAGTAAGTTCTTTGGCTTCTCCCTTCCCATGCCTTTGATTTACAGAAAACTTATTGCTGATTTCTTCTGGAAAAAGAAATAATACTGCCTTTTATTTCTTTACTTCTGAACACAGCAGATCCAATTGTAAGAATAAAAAGTATAAATCTCTTTTTTATTTTTGTATGAAGCAGCAAATGACTCCCATTTGCTGAAAAAATGACAGTGTTGTAGGCCAAATGGCCTCAAATAGAATATTAATTAGGACTATTATAGCACATCAAAGAATAAATGAGACAGTAATTTCAAAAATACTCTTGTATTTTGTGTGATAGAAAGAGAAAGACAAATGACAGAAACATCCAAAGTAACTGGCATTCCAGATGAAAATTATATAGATTAATATGGATAGGATATGGCCAAGAAAATTCTGAAAGATTTACAAATAATTCCATTTAGTTAATTTATTCTTATGTAAATAATTGTGTGAGAACTAACTATACATTTGAAAGCACTTTTAAAGAAAGCTTCATGAACAAATATGTTTAAAGATTCTGTCCAACATGCTGGAATATTCCCAGATCCTCCAGAGCTGTGTGAAGCCATATGATGAATTAAGATCTTTTCATGCATACATCATGATACAAGAAACATCAATCAGATATGGTACAACCCTTCCTGAATTGCCTTGGTTTCGCCTCAGGTAACAAGTTTTGTTATTGCTGTGCATTTGCTGGGGATCATGTGATATCACTTCTCCTGCTCCTTCTTGGGTGTTTCCTCAGACTGGTTGGTGTCCTCAGCCTTGACTGCACCCAGGGTCTGCAGGTGCTGCTGGGTGCATGTGTGAGATGACAGCAGTTTGGAAGCACCCAATACTCTGTGTCTGAAGCCCAAAGCTCTAAGGGGTTGGTTGTACAAGCAATGGCTGAAGTAATCTCAGCAGTAGTAACCCCAGCAGTAGATTGCACTTCCAACTCAGAAGTCAATGCTGCCTTAAATTGGTTCACATTCAATCCAGTGGCAAACAAACTTGTTTACATTGTGAGGCAGGATATTTCTTGCAAAATGGGCACCATCTATGTAATCTAGCTTGTTCCCTTGAACTCTTACCTTATTTTCATCAACATTTTGGATACTGTCATGTGTTAGAGGCTTTTTGATTTCTACTTAGTACAACTGTAGTCAGACATGTTATAAATTACTTTTCTATACTTACTGGTGGTTCTGTAACACTCTTCTCTGAATGTCAATGCAAACTGCAGATGTGTCACTCATTCACACTTTGCCTTCACAGTTCCTCACAAGGAGGTAGCACTGTCACTACAAAGTACTTTGTACCATCTGAGATCAGCAGCTGTGCTTATTGCAGAAAAAAAATCTTTTTTTCATCTGTGTTACAGTCTAAAATCTAAGCAGAATAGCAGAACAGCTACTCCAGTTTAACAAAACCCTCAGTCTCAGTTATTTCTTTCCAATTACCACTTTATCCCTTTTCAGCACACTGCTAATTCTCTGAAGTAGCATGGAAGTTTACTTATAACAAAGTATTATATTATGAGCATGGTAGATTTTGTCCATTAAGAGTATATTCTCTCTGTGTAACTGTCAGCCCTTGCCCTATTCCACAAGAGCAGTCTTAAGTGTAAATCATTTGAGATAACTGGAGCATGAACTACTGCTGTCCATCTCACAGAACACAGTGTTTTTGTGACTCTGTGTTTTTACCAAGACTGCTGTGAAAAATAAATGTCAGATCACAGATTTTCTTTCCACAAAATGGAGTAGAAGTTCAAGATAAATACTTCTCTTGATCTAAAAACAAGTGCCGCTGTTAGCTACTTGCCCTTCAAATCAATATGTCTCGTACAGTATAACCAGCTAAGAGCTGAAGATACAATCCAAGAGGTGTTGAGTTTTATACCTTTTATAGATATCCCTTAAAAATCAATAGCATTTGGAATTACAAACACAAGCAATACTTAGAAAAGGACTGCCAATAAAGAACAAAGCAGGGGGCTATATAGTAGGCATAGCAAAGGTTTGCTGGATCTCCTTAGATAAGCTGAAAGACAATTCTGTGGCTAAGCTTTAAATTCATGAATACCCAGTGAGAGTAGAAAAGCTGTTTGGGTTGCAGCCAATGGTCACATAAGCACATGTTTTTGGACTCTTTTAATAACCACTTTCTTATAGTGTTACCTGAAAAGTACACAGGAAGCTAAAAGATGGCTTGTTAATTCCAATTAAGAGGCACAATTTATAAGGAGGTAGAAGTCATTCAGACAACAAAGTTAAAAAATAGCAAAGAAGGATTTTAGAGCAATGCAGTGAGATATATGGGAAGAGACTTAACAACTGGCAGTATGACTGAGATATAAAATCCATATCTACTCCACATATTGACACAGAAAATCAACCACATAGTCAATGCTTTTTGCCAAAATAGAATCTCTGATAAATGCTACGAAAGCAACTACTTCTAAAGACTGACCATCCTACCTCAAAAAAGCATTTCATTTTCTCTAGAGGACAAACATAGAGTGCTATGAGCATGGCAGTCACATCTCCCTGCATGGTATGGAGCACACTGAAAAGTGACTACAACTGGGCTGTAGTAGGGGACCAGAGGTTCAGTTAGTTTAAGTTTGGTGCTGACCACAGACGTTTAGAGGAAAGGTTGGGGATTTCTAGGTCACAGTTCCCCCTAAAAGCAACTACACCATGTGATAATTGGTCTGTTATGTCTGCCACCGAGACAGAGACAACTGCCCCTTAATGCCTGTATGACAGCAGGGTATCCCAAGAGGACTTTTGGTGGCTGTACTCAGCAACAGACTTGTGCCCTAGAAGTCTTCTATAACTTTGTTGTATCTGAAGTTTGGAGTTAGAGGCAAAACTTCTGAATTCTGCCTAAAGAGAGAAGTCAGGGAAAAGAGACTTTAAATCTCAATAAAGGTTTCTCCCATGAATTAATGACTGATGTTGTGCTTTCTGTAATAAGCAACCCAGGGCTAGAATCACCAGCTTTAGAGCATCTCAAAACCAGCATGGACAAGGCTCAAAAAAATCTAATTTTAATTTAAGTTTAGACTAATCTTCAATCAGCCCTGCTTTGAGTGGATGTTGGATCAGATAGCCTCCAGAGGTCCTTTCCATACTAAATTTTTCATGATTCTAAATGTAATTTCTTGGTGATGAAAAGATTATATTCTTTTAACATATACTTCATATAGCTTTAGTGTCAAGCTTAGTAATTCCAGGCTCAATTAGAAAAGTGTCTGTGGTTAAATGAGAACTGGCTGGGGAGCTATTTCAGGCCTTCCATAAACAGATTGGAGAGTTTGAATCTTTAACAGAGATTTTCATTGGTTTTTTTCTTCTCACAGCTACTGTTCCAGGCATTAGAATTAAATTGTAACTCACAACTGCGAAAACAGAATACAGAATTTTAAATAGTCTTCTTTTTTCTAATCTCTAGTATATTACAAACTAGTTGATATTTTAATAATTACTTCTCCCTGAAGGAAACAGCTGCATTATCACTGATGTCATAAATTTACCAGTTTTTCAGTTGCTCATGAAGTGTTCAAAGTGAACAGGAGAGGGAAGAAAAGAGAATATTTTGGGAGAATACCTTTATAGAATCTATTAAATCATTCTTATCATTTCACTATTCAACACAGAAGGGTACAAAACCCTTTCCTTTCTTTCTTTTTTTCTAGCACCTAATTGTCATAAAGAAGCAATTAATTCACAAATTCATCCCTTCAATCTCAGCATAAGCATGCTTTTCCTTTAATTTTTCCCTTTTTTTTTAAAGCATGGACTTTACTTTTTATCTCAAATGTACACTGACAACCTTTTGGTTTTGTGAGTTTAATTAAAGAATGACTGAATTTCTCCTTACTTCCTTACTAAATGACTATTGAATGGCTTTGTCTGGGTATGAACCTTATCTGCTCCTTCCCTTTCTCATGCCCAATCAATCATTGCTTGAGTGTAAATGCTGAGAATGGCACATGTATCCATCATTCTGCTAGGGCTTAACTACATGGGCTCTAAAATGCTGGAGGAAGAAAACAAGTGACATTCAATATATTTTATGGTCTCTGTCTTTTACAAATATTAATTACCAGTACAACAGTTTGCTCTCTGGTTTGTGTTATCTCCAACCTAGGGTCAGATCCTTTTCTCCATTAGAGTGAAGTAGTGTGAGATTCCACTCAACTCAACTTTCAACAAGATTAAATTGTGTTTAAGTGCTCAGGGCAGACTTGGGATGTAAGAAGTGATTATGAATTACTATATTTTACCAATGAAGTTAAAACCATAAGCAGTGCTCTCAACTCTGCATGATGTGTCTGCTCTGCTCTTAGCAGACAAATACTCTTAGACAAATGCAATGGTTTACGTCATGAAAAGCCATGCAAAAATCCCTCCTCTTCTCCTCACCTGCTTCCTTGGCTTGCCACATTGCAGTGCTTTAGCACTCTGTCAATACAGTGTATGTATGTTGGATTTTATAATTAGTTCTCCTTCCTATTATAATTTTAACTCCTCTTCTATCACCTAGTAATAAAAGCCACATTCATAACCTAGATTGCAGAGTTCTTTTGCAAATGTAATTTGCATGATTTAAGTAGTGGGTGAATTTTGCGTGGAATAAGTTTACAGACACTAGTTGTCCACACATTCCATATCTGCATGTGATGGTTTGGACCTGGCTCCCTGCCAAATGCCCAAACTCACAGTGAAAGCCTTCCCCCTCCCTTTCTCTCTCAGAGTTTAAGAAAAAAATCTACGAGAGAAACTAAAGAGCCCGAAACAACCCGAACTACATCAAAAAGTATTTATATTTATATATATAGCAGTTATATACAATTAAAATACTAGGTACACAGTAGAGGGAACCCCCAAGGGAAGGGGAAAAGGGAAGGGAAAAGGGGAAAAAGGGAAAAAAGGGAAAAGGAAAACTAAAACAGGTATGTACACTCGAAACCCAGGATAGAACTAATAAAAACAGAATCTTACAACTCTCCTTAAGATAGCAGAGTCACACTGACCAACACCAGCAACAGCTGCCTCTCAAGGCCTACAAGGCCTGCAAGGCTTGACTCCTCTGCACGGGTGAGACCGATAGCAGAGAACCTGCGTCCTCAGCTCCACAGGAAGGCAAAAGAGAACGAGGGCCTCTCCCCCTCTGTATTTATACCCCCAGTTATGTAAAATCGTGTGGAATACTGGGTAAACATGATCACTTCCCTGGTTACAAACTGGTTACCAGGAAAAGCCTGGGTCAAACCACTACACTGCAGTCACAACTTCTTAGCTAGAGAAACTGTTTTATTTGTAAGCAATTCCAGCAAGTGGTACAACATGGAATATCTGATGAATAATTTCATTCGTAATTGTCATAAATCCTATTTGGAGAATTAATGTTTATTTTTGTTGAGTACCATCCTAATCATTTGATACACTTCTACTTTTCCAAACATTTGCAATCATTTCAGCTTTGGAAAGTCTCCCAGTAAGTATCCCTTGTGGTCATTGTACGCTGTAACGTGGGAAACTCTGAATAGTACTCAACCTACAATGACTTTTAAGGATTATCTGCAAATATCAGATTAAAACTTCAGGATTTTAAGTGCTTTCTTTAACCAATTTCATATTCTTCTGATCTATGAACCTTGAATTTTTGTATGTTGTACTATGTGAACCTTCAGAAAATATCTTACTAATATTAATAATTAGTAGCTGTGTTATTATTATAACATAAGGTATTATTCATTAAAGATATTATTTTCTTTTTTGTCATGGAAAGAATTTAAGTATCCTTATATGTCAAGTATTTTATTCTGAAGACCACAAATTGACTTGAGCTATCACTTACTCACACGAAGACCCTCTCTGTTTATTTCATGTTCTTAGGCACTGTATATCACCCACTTTAAAAAATATATTTACACTGAATCAATCACCCATATGATTTTTTTCAGAGACTGACTGTAAAACTTTGCTATTTCTTGGATGTAATTCGTAATAGATGTCAGGTGATATCATTAGAGCTGACTAACTGGACAAGCCTTTAGGTTTTTCTGGCATACATACCTAACAAAGGTATTAAGCATTTATTTTCTCAGAATGTTGTGTTTAGTGACTATAATGCAAAGTTCCTTTATATCTTGTAGTCATATATTCACTGCTTCTCCTTTTCCTTTTAGGGTGGGTTTTCGTTTTTTTTTTTTTTTCTTTTACCTTTTCTAAACCCATCATTTTTTTGTTTCTATCATTGACCTGTGCTGTATCTTTGCATTTGCTAATCATATAGTTCACAGGATATCAGCAAGAAAACATTTTTTTTTCCATACACCTCATGCATTGGTAGAACTTTTCCCACCAGCCTTCCCAACAAACAGCTGTTCCTGTGCAACATTTCCTTACGATTTCTTTGGACACTAAGGTTTGCTAAATCTCTTGTCAACCTCCCTTTGACTGGACTGTGGCAATTACTGGTGGTAGACATATGCCTTCCTCCATCCTTCTCCTTTCCCTCCGTTGAAATGAAAACACTGATGGATATCTGGCTGAATCTTGTAGCTGCAGACTGAAAATGTGTTGTTTAGCACAACAGGGAGAAAGACTAGCCTCCTCCCACAAGCAAATGCTGTCTCATTTCACGTTTTGCTCAGGACTGGAATAAAAAGACCAAAAGAATATTCCCATAAAATGTAGGAAAACATTTGTATTTTTATTTCCTTAGAGCCTCTTCTGGTATAACCGCCTATTTCTTCCCTCAAACATGACACGGTTGTGTTCACATATCTCTTTTCTCATGTCCTTGCTTTTAACTTTGCCAACATGAAGGATTTATTAGTTTGATTAACAATAACAAACATAATCTTTTAGCTCAGCATGAAATGTTTTCCTCTCCCTTGAGAAAGAGCACAGCTCTCTCAACCTTTTCCCACAAAATGAATTCCCTTCTGGGACTTCATTCTGGCTAATGATGTGTAGATTTACAATCTATCATACATGAAACTATCAACAGCCTGTATTTGGAAGAAAGGACATTATCTTTGGAAGAGCAAAGGTGCTGTTTCTGTTCCAGTGATGCTGGGAGAGGTAGGAGCACTGTAGTTCTCTTTGAAGTGGGAAGTGCTGCACCTACACTGCAGATCACAGACTCACAGGACATCCTCCTAAACAGCTAAGCAGAGACTGAGGTCCCTCATTTCCTACTGAATGTATGTGCAGAGGCATCAAGGTTTGGAAATGACATCGAAAGCAGACCACATAAGACCCAATTGTTCACAAATGGGGACGCAGGATCCTCTCGGACTGTGTATTGACAAATTTTTCCCATGTAAATGACAGAAGGAGACAGGAAGGAAGGAAAGAAAAATCTGCATACCTAAATCTCATTCTGACATTGAATCAGGATGCAACTATATTAGACAAGAGGATATGGGAGCTGCGAGATGTTTCCATGTCATGAATTTTAAATATAGGCTAAAAGTAAAATCTATCTCTTCAAAGAACATCTATCTTACTGGTTGAATCCAGAAGCTCTTTCCAGCCACAATGGCCTTGTAATTCTGTGAAGGCATATTACTCAGCCAGATGGAAAATAAGTGGAGAAAGGTGGGCATTTCTTTCAATTTCTCTTGACTGTCAGTTGGCTTCTTGATTTCTTCCTGCATTCTCAGACATAATTAATGTTTAAATTATTTAGAGGAAAAAAACCCCAAACAGAATAGTTTCAAAGCTAGACAGTGATCAACACACTACAGTACACTCAACATCTTGGTGT
Source organism: Galbula dea (assembly GCA_013399015.1). Classification (NCBI taxonomy): domain Eukaryota; kingdom Metazoa; phylum Chordata; class Aves; order Piciformes; family Galbulidae; genus Galbula; species Galbula dea. Next base: position 26,075 of record VWZX01009982.1, read on the forward strand.
TCATCTCTCAACATGTGGAAGATATAGCTCAAATTTTTGCTTTTAATAATGCATAATGGTGATCTAAGCCCAGAATGCTACTTTGAACATTGTTTTATTACATAACAGAAAAACACACATGCATCCCAGAAAGTCTTGTTCTGCAGTTACTCATTTCTGTAAGTTAGGTATGTTTTCAACATACCAGTCTCTGCTTAAGCATATCACCCGCTCACAGGCAAAAGTTAACAGACATGTCTCTCTGTGCTTACAACTCTGCAAGGGCTTGAAGAATGTTAGTGATATGTGTTGCATTTTGACATTAGTTTCTTTCCAAGTCCAGTCTGGACTCCTTATGTAAACTCATGCAATATATCTTTAAAAGAGTAAGGAACGTGTCCCATATGTGTCAGATTCTAAAGTGAACATCCTTTCCTCTGAGACCTCCTTTCTATTTGTAAAGAGAGTTTGCCCTCCACAAATGCTGAGAAGGAAGCAAGAGCAAAATGTACCATTCACAAGTAAATATACCACATTTCTTAGTTCTTCTTTGAAACACTTAACTCTGAACAAAGTCATTGTTCTGAGAAGCAACCACACAGATTAAAGAATATTTTTTCCACACTTCACAAACATGACTTTTTTCCCCGCTGTGAACATAAACCAATTTTTCCTGCTTGTCTCATGAGGTCTTTGGATGATGACCATAGACTGCTCTGTAAACATCTGTTTCAGTGCCTGGTGAATTACAAGAATTTGGAGGTATTTCAGCGACAATATGTACATCCAGAAAGGGAAAATCACAGTCATATTCTTCAAGGTAAAACTGACAGTGAAAAACAAATTCAGCTCAGGGAGTGGAAGTAAATTAGTTTCTGTCATAGCTGCACTACAGCTGTTGTAGATGCAACATAATTAAGGTCTGAATTAGAATTTTCCATACTTGTACTTTGTTTTCAATGGGATTTATGTTTGCTCTACTGAGTTCATTTACACACGTATGGAATGAAAATCATCTGCTCAGTTGGTTTGCCTAACATGTTTAGTTAGTCTGCTTAAGTATCTCTGGCAGCCTTTCTGAAGTTAAAAGTAGGAATAGAAATGTCAACAAAGAGCTTTTTTTCCTAACTTTTTTCTAAAATAATTTGAATAATCATTTCTTTCTTACCCATTTTATTGTGCCTTTTGAGCCTTCATCCTTTTTCAGTTTGGAATAGTGATGATCGTCTGATTTTGTTTCCACAATCTTCCAGATAAATAGAACAAAACAGAGACTCTTTCTGGGTTCCTCACACTGTTATTGCTCCGTTATCTATAGAGACTGGGAGAAACAAGATCTCTCCTTTGCTTATAACATGGAGAATGTCCATTTCTTTGCTGAGTATGACTACAGCTGAAGCTGCACTCCCCTGAAGAAAACTGGAAATAGCATCTAAAATGAAGAAAACAGACTTGTTGCTTGTGTCTGTTCCCAGAGCATATGCGTCATGCTGTACACAGGATAGAACTAGGAGATCCGTCAGCAAAAGAGCCAATTCCTAAGAGAAGCTTTGTGCCATTATGGCATTGAAAGACTGGACAGTCAGAAGGACAATGCTGAAGTTTCTGGAGTCCATTCTTGGCTACCATGTAATTACTCTGTCTCTTCTCCAGTACAAAGCAGTCCAAGTTGGCTTAATTAAAAATGGAACATTTTCCGTGAAGAGATTTTCCTTCCATCTGTGCCCCAATTTGCCCTTAAGCCAAGTATGGCTATCAGCAGTGGTACATAGCCGATGCACACTAGCTTGAGCAACCACCAGCTGTTAGCCTAGCTACAGAAAGACTTTGTTTTTTCAGTAGGCAATGTGGTGGAATGAGACCGTGATTCCTCACGATCTACTTTTAGTTTTGCTTTCTACCTTTTCTGTCTCCCTTGATATTGCATATGTGCCAGAAGCTACAGATTTAATCCCAGAGCTCTCATCCTCTTCCAGTTTTCTGTTTAATCTCTTATCTCCAGGTATTTTGAAGTCATGTCTATGACTGTTTGTCACACATGAATTAGCAGTCTTTTTGTCCTGGCATTTATACATGGTGGGAAGAGAAGTCAAATCAGTCTTTACATTGGTTCATGCGAGACACCTTTGGAGGCTAACCTTGCTAGGATGCCTGCATATAGGATGTAATATGACAAACCAAAAGGAAAACGAGTAGAAGAACCTATTACAGATGCCCAGAATAGCTCCCTGTGGTACCTATCAGCTCTTCATGGGCTCTAGGCCTAGGCAGATAAATCTCCAAATTGGCACTCTTACACTGGATGTTTAAATGGTACACGTCTCTCATGTTCATTATGAGCAACACCTCTCACATATCCATTGTCACACCACTGTCTTGTCCTTTAGCTGGTACTGTCAGTCTCTTTCCATGGCATTGAGTAGATGTGTAGGGCATGACTCTCCTGGCAGCTTTAAGTGACCCAAGCTCAACCTGGAAAGCCCTGCCTTTAAAGCATCAGGAGGGTTTTAGCTTAATTAATAAAGCTGGATGTTTCTCTGACAAATGAACAGAGCTTTTGTGTGTGTGGTTTTTTTCTTGTTTGGTTGGTTGGTTTTTTTGTTTTTTAAAAATTTATTAAGCAAATCTCAGCTACTTTCAGAAGTGAGTTCTGAGTACTCTATATCGAGGAAAAGCAGCCTGACACTTTCTGCTTACACTGACAGCATTACGCCCAGCTGTTACGTATGGAAAAGTATGGTCACAGAAGCTAATTAGGGAGCTGCCTGTGCACAGGCTACATAGCACTCTGGAGTACTCTCCCAGACAAGTTTACAGGGTAGATGGTTGAATTCAAATGTACTCCAAAGTGCCCAAAACCAATTAGCACTGGACGTCAGCACAAACAACTGTGAAACAGTTGTCAGAACACAATGGCATTGTTATCGTAGAACCTAGCAGTGCTAAATCTGCTATAATGTTTTGAAGTTAAAAGCAAGCTGGCCTGTTCTGAGTCCTTCTGTTAGCCCCAGCGTATGTTACATATGTGCAACATCACATTAAAATAGCCTGGCAGAGCAGAAGGGGTAGTTTTAACCTAGTGCCATATCAAGAAGTTACTTCACTGTATCGTTTGGAGAAACAGAATGTCAGACAGGGTCTTAAGCACTACTTTTCCTCAAAAGCCACTCAGAATTGTGATTCACTATTTTAGTTACATTACTTCTTTGCCACGTTTGGAGGGATATTGTAAGTCAAAAAGAAGCAAAAGAATCAGATGTACAGTCCTTTTAGCATTAGAGAAGAGACAAAATATCTCTTGCTGGCTTTACCAAAAGTGAACTGATGTTTTTACAGTTCACTGTACTTCTGGTACAGTAAAAGTTACAACTTGGAGAGTGATGTGACCTCTGAGAAGGGAGAATTGAAGTCAATGTTGAAGTACATTTTATTCAAATTAAGACTTGGTTTCTGCATTATTGTGTAACAGCATATAATTCATAGTCTATCAAGGGAAGTCCATTCAGTGTCAGTTAGTTTCTCACAGATATTATATACAAATTTCAAATGAAAGAATCATAAATGAGACAGATAAAGTCAAAAGAAGTATTTAAATTTAGTTAATCCATGGTCTGAGGAGCTGCCTTGAGTCAACAACTGAATCTACTGTAACTTGTTGGTAAAGGTTGCAGTCTGGGTTATCTGTTGTTCAACAAGGAAGCCTGCTGCTATTTAAAACACAATGACATTTTAAAATTTCCTTGGATTATTAGAAGAAATATAACCAGTGGGTTTACACAGGTTACAGGTAACATTTCATGATGCTGCCAGGCAGCTTCCTTCTTGTCGTCTTCTTTGTTTACTTGAAAAAGTCAGGGAAGTGTGCTGAGATAGCAAAAGTACTGGATGTAAAATATAAGAAGAGTGCTTTGCTTTGCTTTCTTCATCCCAAGTTAATTTATGTTCCTTCTTCCATTGTTTCAGAACAGATAGTACATCTCTCCAGGGCTCCCTGAATTTACATGTTAGCTACTGCTGTCCTTAGTTGGCATAGCAGCTACCCCGGCACTGTCAGCAGCTTCTCTGGTCTCTGTGTCTGCAGAGAGCTACACAAACTCTGTGGCAGAAACTCTGGAAATATCCTTCCAATTTCAGGAGTTTCCTGTATTCACTACTTTTTCTCAGCTATTTATTTAGTTGAATTAGCTTTTAACAGAAGTTCAGATTCTGTTTCAAGTTAGTCCAAACATACCTGTTCTTATAAATAAGTCATTCTAAATGCAGTTTGAATTTTCACAATTCTTTAAGTGATTCTTTAGCATAAACAGTTCCCATAGACATACAAACCATTCTTAAAAATTCAAAAGAGAAGAGCATTATCTATCTTGGTTTTGAAAGTCTGTTGTATAAATAATGCTTTATAGCCAGCTACTCAAGTGAATATAAATATCCTGTACTGAAACAAGTTTTCATTTAACAAATATTGAGAATCTTAACTGTTAACTTTGTATTAATAATAAAAGTAGCAATGACAAAAATAATATAGTTTTTAAAAATATTTTTGGAAGATTACTATATTTTCCTCTAAAAGTTTCCTAAATCTTTATCATATTTGTAAAAACAACCATTTTCCAATGAGAGCATTCTTAACTCTTAGGTAAGATTCAAGCTGAATTTTTTTGTTTGTCTGGAAGAAGAGATGAGAAAGTGGAAAAGGAAGACCTCTCTCTCTCTCTTTCTTTTTTTCTCTCTTTCTCTCTGTTTCTCTTTCTCTCTCTCTCATGTTTAGATGGCATTCAAAATCTGAGTGTTGGTCCCTTTGACATTCCCTGAACTTTATTTCTTTGCGTTCATTAAGAAAGGAGAGAGGCTTTTTACAACAGTATCTTGTTTTCTGTTTGACATTTCTTGCATGTTCTCAATAGTTCTGTAGTATCCTACACCTGGGTCAGGGCAATCCCAACCACCGATATAGGCTGGGCGGGGACTGGCTTGAGAGCAGCCCTGCGGAAAGAGACTTGGGGGTGTTGGTGGATGAGAAGCTCGACATGAACCACCAGCATGTGCTCGCAGCCCAGAAGGCCAACCGTATCCTAGGTTGCGTCAAGAGAAGCATGGTCAGCAGGTCGAGGTAGGTGATTCTCCCCCTCTACTCTGCACTCGTGAGACCCCACCTGGAATACTGCATCCAGTTCTGGAGCCCCTATTACAAGAGGGATACGGGGGTGCTGGAGCTAGTCCAGAGAAGGGCCATGAGAATGATCAGAGGACTGGAGCCCCTCTCCTACGAGGACAGACTGAGAGAGTTGGGATTGTTCAGTCTGCAGAGGAGAAGGCTCCGAGAAGACCTTATTGTAGCCTTTCAGTACCTGAAGGGAGCCTACAAGAAAGCTGGCAAGGGACTTTTTAGGAGGTCAGACAGTGATAGAACCAGGGGAAATGGGTGTAAGCTAGAGGAGGGTAAATTTAGGCTGGATATTAGGAAGAAGTTCTTCACTATGATGGTGGTTAGACACTGGAACAGGTTGTCCAGAGAGGTTGTGGAAGCCTCATCCCTGAAAGCTTTTAAAACAAGGCTTGATGGGGCCCTGGGTAACCTGATCTAGTGGATGGTGTCCCTGCCAGGCAGGGGGGTTGGAACTGGATGATCTTTGAGGTCCCTTCCAACTCTGACAATCCTATGATCCTATGATCCTTACTCAGAGTTTACAACTAGGGAAACATTTTTTTACAGGGATTTGTAACAGCTAGGATTCAGTGTTTTCTTTCCAATATGATACAAAAATGTTTGGATTATTATAGCATATCAGAAATTCTGAAGATACATTCTAGAGCTTACAGCCAGATGTAGAATTAATAAATAAGGATTTCCAGAATGGAATGACTTATCCTGACATCTCCTGGCACTGAAACAATTAGGGGAGCACATACCTTGTACAGGTTTCATTAATTAGTCTGAACAATTTGTTCTGAAAAACAAGCAAGCTATGGATAAATATAGACTGTTTTCTCCCAGTATCATTTATATATAGACATTCCTTCAAATTTACTAAAAGCGCAGAAAAGTCTGTATCAGCATGAACTTAATTGAAATAATTTTTCTAATTAGTCTTCTGGCAGCAATATCCAGCCTTATAATTTTCAGTTCCTCCTAATTTGTAAACTCTCGGTCACCAAAGAGACCAGAATTCAGCTCCCTGTAAAATCTCAACTCAGTTCTTTGGTGTTAATGTTTCCAATACTCTTTCAGTGTATGATCATGGATTGCTTTGTCTTTGCCACTTCAGCTGCATCAGAGCACAGAATAAATTATAGTTAATTACTGATGAGCTACTTGGCTCTTTTAATTTTGCAGAATATGGCCCCAAGTCTTATTTCTTACACAACATCCAAATCCTGCAAAAAGATAGATTTATTAACTTCTTTGTAGGATCTTCCATTACAGTTGGTACTGTTATCTCCAAATGTTCCTACAAAACTTGTTTTCTGGCTGGAGAAACAAGGCATGGATGTATTAAGGTGAAAAATAACCATTAATTCAAAGTGGTCATTTTGAGATTCCAGAAACCTAACTTTACATAGCATCAACACTACAAAGCAATGTGTGTTCAAGACCCCACACCATTGGGTTGTCACTGTGTATCACTTGTACTGGTGATGGGAACATAAATGAAATTCTGTCCCCTAGAACAGACACTTCTCTTGAAACTATGCTTTCTGCTACTTCAGTACTCACTGAAATTTCATCTTGAGAGGAGGACTGAAGTTTGAGGTTGTCAAATGACTAATTTGAAGTTAGATTTTTTTATGGTGCTTCAAGCTTTATAAAAGATGATAGACATCTTGCACGATAATACAACCTAAAAATTAACTACTCTATTTAAACAATCCAAAATTACTTAATAGAAATTGTCCCACCAGGAATTATCTAATCTTAGGAATATTCACTGATTTGGAAAACATCCATATTTTAAAATCTTAAAAAACCTTTCCATAATAGAACTATTAGTAAGTACTTAGCACTTGTGCAAATCAAAGAGCATGAGCCCAGCTGTAGTGATACTTATCACGATATAATAAACACAACCAGAGAATACCAGTGAGAAATCTGGGTGGATCACCAGCCCAGGATCACACTGAGAACTTTATGGCAGATGCATATTTAGAATCCAGTCTTTGGGTGGATTTCAACAGCCTCAGTCAGAAAAATTTTTATTCATTCTTTCCCTCAGTTCCTTTTCCATTCGCTACACATCTTTCAGATTTTGCTACAAATGAAGCAACAACCCTCAGAAAATATGACTATTTCATCATACACCCTTAATTCATCCCAAAAGTGGAATTCAGTGTGCAAAGTGAGACTGGAATCCATGGGAAAAGAGAAAACATGATTATACAGTTTGAGTTCTTTTCGTGATGCTCATGTATGGAGATGATACCCTTAACAAGCCAAGGAGACACAGTTTAGATAAAACTACTGAAAAGCACATGGAAAACTTACTAGAAAACTGGGTCCATCATCTGGAATGCAGTTCCCTGCAGACAAGTGCCAACTAAAGTAAGATCAAGCAGGTATAAAAATATAAAATGAAGAATGGTCCAAGTCCCTGGACATTTATCCCAGGTCAATGCCAACATGCAGTCCTCAGACATCCATCCTGACTCGTTTGATGGCCTAACGATTCCCAGTTCACCCATATTCAGGGTCCCTATTGCAGGCTTGCCCCACGTTGCTAGCAGCCACGTCATTGATTAACCACTTTTGCCTTTTCAAAAATACTGGCCTAGTGTTTTGTCCTTCCTTGCATGTCCACAGCTTTCCCCAGCAGAGATTGAATGTCATCAAATTTATTGGGCAAGCAAACAGTACAGCCCTCACAAAAAATCTCTTGCTCTTCCCAAACAATATTTCAAGCCCTTACTCCAAAACATGAAGTTAGTGGAATATTACAGGTAAAGTCACCATATTCAGTATTTGTAAGGGAAAAATATATGTGAATTTTTCTCTGGCCTCAGTTCCATATATCCCAAGATTGTTTTATCTGAAGCAGATTCTGGATGGACATTTCAGCCTATCTATAACTAACTGTATGAACAGCTGAAATAGAAGGTAACTTCAGAGTTGTCTGATGCTCCTAGTAAAACTTGTAACACCTTTTATCATGCTCTCTGTTCCCACTTAGTGTTCTTAAAGAGCTATTTCTACCTTGGGATATAATAAGTAATTTAACTGAAGTGAGGGGTGTCTTTATACACAATTAGCAAATGTAGGCTGTAAACTGCTTGACCCTGATGAACACATTGGGGGCAGAAACTGGAAATTCAACAGTTCAATTATTTAACTGTGACTCTCCTTATCTTCCTCTCTCTTCCTCATGGTATAATGTCAAATGGCATTTTGTTTCCCCTTGTTAATTCCTGCAAGTCTTTTCTGAGCTGATATCCCTCTATATGTATGCAGCAGGAATGAAAAGAGCTAATATTCACATCAGAAAGAACCAGTAGGACCTAGCTGAAAGCTGCAGCCTCTTTAATTGACTCATTTTGTAAGATGACTATTTCTTGGTCTTACTGTCATGTTGAATACACAAGTCTGTTGAGTGGGTGCCTTATTTTTTTTCTTGTAAATATGGTGTCACAGAGAGCATACATCAGTTTCCACTTAATTTACAAGCTGGACACCAAGTGAATGTTAATATATCACTGCAGTTCTTCACCACCCATGGTTCAACTGCTTCAAAGATGGACCTTTCAAAAAATAGGTGTTGCTTCTCATATATCTTGTTTGCAGTTTTATGGTATGTCCCAAGGCTTTCTGAAGTAATGGTAGTATGTTATTCAACCACCATCTTATACTTGATGGTTTCCCATGAACTGAAGAAATTTTTGCATAAGCAATAAATTTTCTTATTTTTCCCATGCATTTCTGAGTGCATTTGGCTGCTCTGTATACTTTCTGAATAAAGTGTCCCATCAATTTAAATGGTTTCTAATCTCTATCATTCACTCACTCTACAGTTAACTTATGATCATATTCTTCATATACCGTCCTTGAAGTCTAGACAATGATTTATTAAACTTTAGCCTTTATGTTTTGCTGGAAGAAAATGTAAAATAATTGTTTATTATTTCTAAATCTTTGGCAATATCATAACGGTGATAATGACAAATTTACCAGGCTTTGTCTCCCACACACACACTTCACCAAAATCATGTATTCTTTCCAGTACCTTAGTGCAATACCAACTCTGTCTTTGAAAAAATATCAGCAGTTTTCATTATGCAGGCTCAGTTTCATCCTCTAGTTAATCTATTACTATTATGGAGCTGTATGACTGAATAGCATAGCAAATACATATATCTGTCAAAAATTTGGTTTTGTTATGCAAGCCAAAGATCTTGGTGTAGGATTTTATTTTGTGATGTATAATTACATAAAACAGCATATAAAGGACTTACTTATGACACTAACTACATGACATCATTCATTACCAGAAAAGGCTTTGTACTCACTCAAAAGGAAACTGATGCTCTCATTTAGAAAATCTGCATGCTCAGGTGGATAATTAAGACTGGGAAAGGTGCAACTCTGGACATTTGTCTCATAGCTGATCTGGTAGCACAATGTATACATAATATTTGAAATAAAGATATTTTAGTGTCTCTTTCACCACCTTCAAAATATCCCAAGGCTCCTGTAATCTTCTTTTAAAAGAGACTTACTGGTGTAGATCAAAGTATCTTCAACCAGTGAAACCAGAAATTACATCCAGACATAATATTTTTAGAAGAAACCTAAGTAATATAGACAAAGTTTCATTTGTTTTCACTTCCTACCCTGTTGTCAAGGGTTTGGTCTAGGCTGGCCACTAAAAAATTTACAGACACTCTCTACTAACATCTCTCCCTTCCCAAAGAGGAAAAGAAAGGGGATAAGGAGAAAGACTTAGAGATTGGAAAAGAAAACTAAAACAGCTTTATTGAAAATAATAACAATAGAATGAAATGTATACAAAATCAATAATCAGCCTGAACTCCCTGGTGGCAATTTTGTCATTATCACCATCGATGTGGCAAGCACTGGAGAAGTCCCAAACTGGAGTCAGTGGTGGAGAGGAGCTGGATTCAAAGACTGGATTCTGGAATTGGTTTCAGGATCTCATGGATCAGGATTGAAGGCAGAATTGGTAGAGTCCTCCTTGGATGCTAACCATTAAAGAAGAGAGCTTGACCCTCGTAATTGTCTCAGTTTCATACTGAATAGAATGGAAAATCTCGTTGGTATGTTTTGGGTCACTTAACAGCCTGCTCCTCCCCATGGGTGCAGCCTTTTACTCTGCACACCCAATGTGGTGCACAGATTTAGCAGTGACCTTGGTCTGCATACCAATGCTTTGTACTAACTACAAACATTGAGCAGTATCACTACTAGAAGCAGACACTGTCTGTCAAATATTACATTAACCTCAGGTACTGCAGTTACCTAGAAGAGTCTTGGCTGAAAAGTAAAATCACTGAACTGAATTAATTCTGCTCTAACTCGATCCAGGACACCTATTAAAACATCTTTTATACTTCCAATATTCTTGCCTTCTTTCTTCCATCCAAAAATACATCAGAATTGGCAATGGAAAAATACCTTATAATTCATATGAATACAGAGCATTTTCCCTCTTCAAACAGGTATACTTTTCTGTGAACTGAGTTATCAATTTTTGCAGCCAAGATAAAAAAATATAAATTAACAAGTTCATGTTACAGCAGGAGAGACTCTTCAGTGCTCTGAGGTTTAAAATTTAATGAGAGTACAGACTGTTATGCCAAACCCTGATGAACACTATAGCAGTTCAAGCACATGGGGATTAGAAAGTAAAAAGGAGATCTCCTTTGTAAGTTGGGCAGGCTTGAAATTTAATCGGGACATGCATGTATACTGGAGCAGGTGGGAAGTAAGGAAGAAGTAGCTGATCTCTGTGACTTCTTGTGATTCACTGGGAAACACAACAATATATTTTTAGCTTTCTAGCTAGCTGCTGCTTCCACTGAAATCAGAAGGAAACAAGAGGTAGCCCTGTGGCTGACAGACTGTCTCTGAACCCAGACCAGTGTGGTGCGCCCTCCTGGGGTGGGTAATTTATGACTTGTCATTGGCTCAGTGTTGCATCCATTAAATGGCCATTGAAGAGAAGTAAATCAAACATACCCTAGTGAAAACTAATGTAAATATTTAATTGTAGATTAATTATATTTAATATTTTAATCTATTCTTCCTTAGTATATTTGCCTGACTACTTTATATAGTAAGAGTATAGACTATCTTGGAGTTGTCTGGGTTACATTTTTCTGAAGTCCTATTCAATGCTGGGCAGTCTCAACCTCATAAACTGGCTGAATTGTTTCCCTCAGCTTGATCCTCCTCAGGGCTTTTACCTCATTATAGTGGTTATAAAGCAAAGTTATTTTAAGAGGGAAAAGGCCAAGAAACAGTGAAAACAGCCAGGAAATTAAAGAAAAAGATTTGTCAGTTTGAGTACCTGGATATACTTCTAGCCAAGATAATTGGGCTGAAATATCACTCATGTAATATAAAACTAATGTTTTTAAACTCCTTGTTACAGGAGTTTGTGAATGCACGGGTTGAAAAAGGAACAGGACAAAGCTGTGAGAGAAGAACGCAATCAAAACTTTTCAATCCAAGGACAGCTCTGTCCCAGAAAGTCCCTGATAAGTCACACTTGCTGGAGGTTGAGAGGGCTTAATGGAAAAGTAAAGTTACATGTTGTCCCTGCCCTTGCGTTCTAACCAAGACATCTGCATTATCAGCTGCAGGAGCACCAGGGTAGCTGGCCCTGTGAGCTAAGTCAGTACAGGTGGTATTATGGATTCAGGCAAACAAACATATACATACAGAGAATGAGAATACTGGCTTGATTCAAAATAAAATCAAGAATTGAAAGAAACAGTCTTCACTTACTTCATTTTCAACTCCTCTGGTTACTTGCCAAAGGATAAGTATAGGAATGAATTGTTGATGGAAGCAGAAAGAATTAAAAAGAATAAATTTCCCCAGGCAAACTTGATTATTTTATTTTATGTTAAAGAAAATTGGTAACAAACCTGGAAGGGTCTATGAAAACTGTTTTGTTTCGTTATCATTTAAATCGTGTCTGAAAATTAATCTATATCCATTCTGTGTAAGATCTTTGGCATATAACTGAAAACTATGCAAAACGACTTGACAGGGAGAAATGTAATACAGGGGAAAACGTGTTAAGAAGATGGCAAGTTAAACTAAGTGATTTAGGGAATTAACTAATTAAAATCTTAATGAAACTCACTCAAAACAAATGGACAGAAATTGCAAATACCTCTGAGAGGAAAGGAATAATTTAGAGGGAAATAGACACATCCAAAACAGAGGAAGATAAAAGCACATACAAATAGAAAAACTGTGAGGCAATACAATGAGAAATAAGCTGAAACTCAAAGAGAGAAATCTGGAGAGAAGTGTAGCATCCTGCAAAAGAAGAGAGGTGCTGAACTGAACTCTCACAAACTTAAAAAAGTCTGGGTTTTTTTTTCTCAGTCTGACTCTAAAATTTCATTTCAAAGTGTAGTTGGAAGTTTTCTTGAACTAAAACTAAACTAAACGAAATATTTCTTCCCACCATTCAAAATGTTTCAACTAAAAACTGACATGGAACAGTGAACATTTTAACCTTTGAAACAAGTTCACAGTGAGATGAACATGAGCTATATCCCTCAAATACAATATTTCTTTTTTGCAGTAGTGATCAGGTTGTGTTTGTGGAACCTTATCTGTCAAGATGGGAAGACTTTGGCTTTAAGTAATCAACTTGATGCTTTCTTGTTTATTGCAGATTCAGCACGACTATCAGGAGAAACACAGGAATTAAAGCAAAATAAAACAAAGCAAAAAACAACAAAGACTTGCAGCTTCAGAGAACATTATATTTTGTTGCCTAGCTTATGTGTAGGCCTTCCTGACAGGAATCACTGAAGCTAACTGAACAACACTATGTCCAGTGGAAAGCTGGTGTCTTCACACCTTGGTGTCTTTCATCACCTACATTTGCTATTTTGAAAATTTGTATTTTCTTATTTCACTGTGAAGTTTAGCTGTGTTCATTGAAAGTGGGTTTTCCCATGTTCCAGATATGATCATTGCCAAAGAAGGAATGGTACCTGAGCCAACATGGGAATGTGCATTAAAATTTCCTTTGCATATGAAGAGGTAGGAAGCCAACATCTATCTTCCACATTCCTGTGGCGTTCTTCTTTACCACCCCATCAAGTTCCACTGCAAATACTCAGTGTGAGTTCATGGATCAGAGGAGGGAAGGAAAGTGAGGGAAAACTTGTCTCGTGTTGGCAAGAGGGCTGTATCATACAGGATAGGACATTGTGGTCCTAGTCTCCATCCAGTCACCTTTAACGATATCTTCCTTTATCACCTGATGATGCTTGAGGCTGGATTCCAACTTCCAGCAAAATTAGAGTGTCAGAACAGAGTTCTGGTTTACTACATGTTTACTACATGGAGATCAACATCAGCACCTCCAGGTCCTTGGAACCGCTGCATCCTAAAGTTGTTCAGCACTTAGTGGTTAGGATTCAGCTCTCTCACCTCTGGGACCCGGGTTCAGTTGCCGGTCAGGGAAGCTTTGCTGTGATGTAGTCTTAGGGAATCCTGCTCTGGCAGGGCATTGGTCTGGATGATCTTTCGAGGTCCTTTTCAACTCCTAACATGCTGTGATACTTGGGTGATCCATGATTGCTCTTAATTCAAATGAGGCTATGCACAAAATAATGGAACTGAAAGTTGAAACAAAAATTTGCATTACTTTATATCCTCACCTGCACTTCCACAGGATTTTCATGATCTAGAAAGCTCAAAACAAATTCTTTGCTATATAATTTAAAGTAAAAGGAGAGAAATACTTGGAGTCGTCATTTTCTCCAAGTTCTCAGGTGGAAAAATGTGAAGAAACATACACATTTCAAAAATGTCAACTACATCTTTGTCCTTTAAGCCCCCTTACAAATCTTTTTCTTTTCATTTTCCTACAAAGTAAAAGTACCTTTGGGAAGTTAGGTACCTGATTTCAGTATGAATTAGTTCACATTCATTGGAAAGGACCAGGTCAATTATCAACTTACAATTGGCTTTTATGAGAAATAAATTAATTCATCTCAAGCTCAACTCCAATTGCTTGTAAACCAAAAAGTGTATCAATTCAGTTCCATGATTTAGGAATTCAATTAATCAAAAGAATGGGTGCGCATATAATTCAGTAAAGACCTCGAAAATAGTGTACATTTCCATTCTGAGCTAAACTGCTTTCTAGATACCTTCCTAGAGCAGCACCATGGCTGAGGATGCAAATGAAGATAGTTAGAATAAAAAGATTACACATCTAGCTTCCAGCAGCTGAGAACATCAGTGGCTTCAAGGACTTCTTACATCCCTCTGTTCTTCATCACACAAACTCCCTCCAATACTCACTTCCCTCTTTGATTGCTGTACATTGTCTTCAGGTCCCTCTGTCTCTCAGGCCGTACTTGGAATTTTGTGTTACTGTGTTCCGTCGCTGTAGTGTACTCTGTACTGCTCTAAGCAGAGGCTGTTTTCACTATTCCCACCTCTCACTTGTTCACTGTTCAGATGTTCCTCTATTTTTGCAGCTGCCTATATGACACTACTGCTTTTTCATTTTGTTTTTCCCAGCCATGATGTAAACTCTGATCATCTTTTCTACCATGTTCCACTTTATCCCTTTCAGATTATGTACACCTCATTCTTACCTCCCCATCACCAACAAAGATCCTGTGTGTCTCCTTCTTCAATACAGGTGGCATTTAGGCCACCAAAAGCTGCATCTACCCTGTGGTCCTCCCTCTCCTCTTTTTACATACTTTTCCCTGTTATGCTTCTGTCTCAGAGACAGTCCTTCTCAGATTCACAGTAACCATTTTGGAGAGATGAACAGAACCAAAAGCTGAACACATTGATTGTAAAAAGTGCCAGCTACTGCCAACAAACAGTTCTTTGTCTGGCTGACAGTCAAAGAGAGGACTAAAACCATGGTTATACTAAATACTTGCAGAGGCACACCTCTTTCCTCTTTGGTACTCCAATAGACTACACACTCAATAGGTTTCCTCTGAAAATACAATACTCTCTGAAATGTGGAAATGAATAAAATGCAGTGATAAAAAATTGTTTTGTCTTATGTATTCTAACAAATAAATGCCACCAAGGTTACATGAGGCCTCACAAACTTGCCCAAATATGTGCAGGCTGGTTTGAGCTAGTCTAAGCAGAGTTGCAGAATTAAAACTTGACATGCCCTGTCACTGGGGTGATGTCCACAGCTCTGGGAGTCTCATTTCTAGGAATGTACTGTTGGAACATGGAAAAGAACAACAAAAGAGATTAGAAAGCTTTGAGGGGCTAATTAATGAAAAAAATATGGGAAGGACAGTCTGCCAGCAATTAGAAAGAGAGTATATAATGATCTAAAAATAACAACATAAAGAACAATCATTTAGGATAACTAATGACAAGTGTAACAAATAACAAATAAAGTAGCTCTTTAGGCTGCCTACTTACCTGAAGAATAAACTCAGGTCAGTATCATTCTTTAGGATGTCTAAATTTAAAATCATCTGTGGACATCAAAGTGAAGATCCTTTGATAGATAGGGAAGAGTAAAATATTGATATTTCCACTGTGGAAAAAATTTACAAGGCCACATAGATGGTGGAATTATCCTAGCAGGTAGCCTTCTATCCTAAGTTCCCTATAGCCATGTGAACTGAATGGCAGAACATTATTCAAAGAAGATATATGAGGCTAACATATGACCATTCTGGTTCTATAAAAACCTAAATTTCTATTGCAATTATTTAGGCCAAAATTTTTCAGTTAAGTCACTGATTTTTCTGATTTTCTACAGATTACATGGCTTAACTTGATGAGGATGTATTCTTCTATTCAAACATGAAACATGGGACATTAGAGGGTGTTTTTTTCACACAGTGCTGAAATAGTTATTCCCGGGGGATTTAGGAAGGTCATTTTGAAGCTATATCATAATTTGCAGGGACCACTTAGATGAAAAACAGGCAGAACAAACCACCTAGGTGTGCATTATCCTGGGATGATGAGCAAGAAAAATAATATACATAGTATCTGCCATTTTGTAAGAGAGAGTTAAGCACTTCACTCTTCATTCATTGTAATAAGAAGGTCCCCTAATACCCACCCTTGATAATTCTATTTTACCTAATTGCTTTTTTTTATTAGCTATGGAAAAATATATATTCTGCATTACTAATCCCAATAGTGCTTTCAGAGGAAATGTCAGAATAATTAATTTTTTCGATTATCAATATTCTGTCTTCATGTACTGAGACTATTGTGCACCTTTGCAATCTTAAAGCAAGTTCAGCTCCTAAGACAAAGCTTTGATTTGTATCAGGCTTTGCTTTGCAGTGACTTTGAGGCCTGTAGAAAATATGTGCATTTAATAGAACCAATAGGACTGTGTTTCTTCAGATAAACAGAGCATGCTGCAGTGAAATTCTTTGATAATGGTAACACCACCCAAAGAACCAAGTTCTATATTTCTCACAACAGACTAACTTCTACACTCGGACAGTTCCCTGGACAAGTTCTGCATTGCCAATGAAAGCTGCAGACCTCAGGTAGGCTGTGTCGTGCTCTGAAGAGGCCTGTGTCTCAGAGAAGTGGCTGGAATTAGATGGCATGAATTGAAGAAGGTGCTCAGTCACAAATTCCAAGTAGCAAACTCCAAAATTTAAACAAAAACTTCCATTTCCTAAATGACAGCTTCCATGTCTGACAGCATGCAAACATAGCTCAAATATGCACGTGAAAGCTGTTGAAAACCCAATTTGAGAACATGAATGAGAAATAAAATGGAGCATTTGGGAAAAATAAACTATGGCAAAATATTTTTTCATTTTACTAGACAGATTATAAAGGCTAAACACTGTTGCTCTCTTAGATCAAGTTTGAGTATCCTTCATACCTGAAGTTCTCTGTGGAACTGCTACTGCTTAAAGCTTTGCTCTCTGTGGTGATACTGTAAGAATCTGGCCCTTTGCTGACATTTATCAGGTTATTTCAGCCAATTTGACATTATGTCAATGACACACACTAAGAAACTTCATTTTCTGGGTTGGACAATCTTGATTCTACTGTGCTGGCAGTATCTAAGCTCAGAGGGAGAAACTAATAGATTTTTCATCCTTGCCTTCAGCCAAGATCCTGAGTGTATTTGCAACTGATTTTAAAGAGTCTAGTTTTCTGAAGATTACTTCTATTCTCCCAGGCATATCAGAGCAGGAAAATATGGAGTAAAAGAGAAAAAACCCATGGGACTTTAAGCATTGTAACCTTCTGTCAGGAGGATAAAATTCAGCCTTGCAAGAAAAGGAAACTTAAAGTATTTTTGGCTCTTGCTTTGGCTTTAATTTCAATAGTTCTTTGACTTTGTTTTTCCATAGTAACTCCCAGCAGAAATCTGCATGCTGATATGGAGCCTACTGAAACCATTCCAAAATGGAGAAGGCAGATGTGCTGATATCACTTCATTCAGCCAAACAATTTTGGTTGAATGTAGGGTACAGGTGTGAGAATGAAGACACTGCATATCTGCCAGACTGCCTGCTCCCTATGATTAATGGCCTTGAACTTTTTGCTGCTTCTCACAACTCCTAGAGTATAACTCCTGAGGGGAGGCAAATAAAGACTTGATCTGGGAATTTCATCAGACTGTATGAACTCAGTGACCTGCTGTTCTGATATTAATAGAAAGTTAAAATATGCACACGCATCAATACGTACAGCTCAGTTGAGACATTGGTAATAAAGCAACAAGTAAAATCCTGTAAAAAAAGATAACAGCACTTGCTGCAATTTCTAGAAAGAAAGGCAAAATTAGATCTTTGCAACTACTGGCTTCTAGAGACTGAAGTGTATTGAGGTGGTAGTTAATAATCATTATCACCAGGGAGTACAAATTACAATGTGTCAGCTACACTTTTTCTCTTAAAGGTGTCAAAGAAAGCAGACCCTACACATATCAACACTGATAAAATTACCTTAAATCCCACAACAGTTCATTGGAGATAGGAATGAGGTAAAAGGAAGAGAAGGAGGAAGAGTCTGCACTGTGCACTGAGTGTCCTGGTGGCTTCCAAGGAGAGTGTCACAGATCATAGCTCCTCTGTGATTTGAGCCATGAATAAAATAAAATAAAATTAAAAAAGAAAAAGCCAAAGTCATTACATTCCATTTCTAATTTCTATTGAGTGCATGGGGACTGTGGGGAATAACAGTGAAGCTATTGGGTCATTAAGAGAAGAAACTTACTACTTCTCTTAGAGAAAGGGAAATCTTCACAGTCTAAGTTTGCATAACTGCTGAGGTGTCTTAAAAAGTCCTGAAGGTTAAAAGAGTATGTTGTTATGGAATACAGTGCTTACAATAATAATTTATTAATAATGTGTGTTTTTTTGTTATAAGACTTGGAACCCAAGAGGTCATTTTCAGATCCATTGCTAATCCCACTATTTCAATGCTAATTACTAAAAGTGCAGGAGCAATGCACTCTCTCTGTTTGAACCATCTGGCATATTTCTGAGCTTTGCAGTTCGTTGGTCTTCAGAGTTACACAAAGTTACAGGAAAAAAATATTTCTGAACACTCCAGCAGTGACATCATCAGTAACATGTTAAAAAACCCCAAACAACAACACAAAAACCACCCCAAAAAACATTGACGACAAAAAAGAAATCTAGAGAATGGAAGGATGTTTAATATACTTACATGTTCTTTTTCTACAGTGTTTCCCTTGGGTTTCCATCTTCTGATTTCTTTTGAGATGAAACTCTCTGAAACAGTTAAATGCAATTGGTTGGTACACTTTGGACAGAGGAATTGTAAGGTAACAAATTAGACTTTTACTGTAAACGAGAAAATGGGCACTGCTGTTGAAATTGTGTTACTTCTTGAAAGTAAGACAAGCTGTACTGAAACTTCATTGAGATTTCTGCCAAGCTAGTAGCTAATTAGCCAGAATAGTTGGGCCTTAGACATGACACCATTAGATAGTTCTCTTGACAACTGTGTCTAAGGACACAAATAGCTGTGGATGTGGTCTTTAAATCCTCACTGATGCTTGAGTTAATATTAGAATCATAGAATCATAGAATGGCTCAGGTTGGAAGGGACCTTAAAGATCATTTAGTTCCAACCCCCCCACCACGGGCAGGGAAGCCAATCACTAGACCAGGTCACCCAGGGCCACATCCAGCCTGGCCTTGAACACCGCCAAGGATGGGGCATCCACAACCTCTCTGGGCAACCTGTTCCAGTGCCTAACCACCCTTCTTGTAAAGAAATTCCTCCTAATCTCTAACCTAAATTTCCCCTTTTGTAGCTTGTAGGCGTTTCCCCTTGTCTTATCACAGTTTGAGAATACAAAAAGCCTCTCCCCTTCTATCCTATAGTCCCCCTTTAGGTACTGGAAGGCAGCTATGAGATCCCCTCGAAGCCTTCTCTTTTTAAGGCTGAACAACCCCAACTGTTTCAGCCTTTCCTCGTAGGGGAGGTCCTCCAGTCCTCTAATCATCTTTGTGGCCCTCCTCTGGACTCGCTCCAATAGGTCCACATCTTTTTTATGCTGAGGAGCCCAGAACTGGACACAGTACTCCAGGTGGGGCCTCACAAAGGCAGAGTAGAGAGTCAGGATCACCTCCCTAGATCTGCTGGTCACACCTTTCCTGATGCAGCCCAGGATGCAGCTGGCTTTCTGGGCTGCAAGTATACATTGCTGGCTCATATCCAGCTTTCCATCTATCAAGACCCCCAAGTCCCTCTCTGCACGGCTGCTTTCAATGAGTTCCTCACCCAGTCTGTACTCATAGCCAGGATTACTCCTACCCAAGTGCAGGACCTTACATTTAGATTTATTAAACTTCATCTTATTCTCTTGGGCCCATTCTTCAAGTTTATCCAGATCCCTTTGGATGGCATCTCACCCCTCTGGTGAGATTTTATTCAGCAAAGCAAGCACCCAGTGGTTTTATATGGAAAGACATACATATTATAGAATCATAGACATACATATTATAGAATCATAGAATGTTGGAAGGGACATTAAAGATCATCTAGTTCCAACCCCCCTGCCATGGGGGGTTTAAATATAAATATAAATATCTGAACAGGACACACTCAGGCACTAGGGCATTTATCTCTGGAGTGCGAAAAGAGAGAGAGCTGTATATATATACATCAGGTAATTACTTGCAAGATTAAGGTGCTGTTGGGTAGTTGTTTATTCACTTACAAGAAATCTTGAGACTAGCTTATTAGTCAAATCTGGCCCTCTGTTATTACAAGCCCAATACTCTGTCCTTTGCAGATTTCTTGAGTTACCTGTTAGATCCTATGTCCTGTTTACTTTTTAAAGTAAAAGTTTAGAATTTTCATAAGCAAGAATACAGAAGCATGCTGCATGATAATTAAGCACCCAGCCTACAAAGCCCATTGCTAGCATGCCCAAAAGACCTCAGCTGGAGGTAGTCAATGACTCCACACCTAGTGTACCTGCTCAAACAAGACACCTACAAGTTCTTAAATCTTGTGTTTTTCTCACTTTCAATCTTTAAGTTCATGAGATTTTATTAATTAAATGTGGAAAGCATATTAATTAAGCAGGATTTATTTGCTTGTGTTTGCATTTCCATTTTTTAGAACTGCTCCCTAGTCTGAGATTGTTGTACTCATGTACACATTATAACAATGCACAATCTAATAAGGTAAAAAACTCATCAGAATAATTTCCATCCAAAACAAATCAATATGCAAATAACACGTCCCACTCCATCCATTTAGCCAATACCCTGAGTAATCTAAACAGCAGAGCTGCATGCCCTTTGAATACAAATGAAGGGACACAGCTGGTGACATACTAACACATGAGCAAACTTTTACCATAATGGATTTTCTTTGATCATCAAATTGCTCAGAAAGTACTTTTTAATTTAGTTATGCTCAAGTCATTCAAACTTTCATAGCAGAGAAAAATTACCTGCAGTATTGATCACCGCACACATGAATCCTGCTCTGGCAAGAGGGTTGGACTAGATGATCTTTTGAGGTCCCTTCCAACTCCTAACAATCTGTGATTCTGTGAACCTGTAAACCACCAGTGCTCTCTGATCGGCTACATTGATAACTGATCTGTGGAAGAAAAAGTGTTGGTTTTGACATCTTACTTGCAAATGCTTACTAATTGGTCTCCTTGAGATATTGTTAGGCCACATAGCTTTGTGGAACTTCATGTATCAGTCCAGTAATCATAAGAGCTTACAGTCACATATAAACATAAAGTTCCCTAAAGACCACAGTCTTTGAATGCAAATCTCTGCCAAAGCCTTGCTCCAGGTGAGTGCTAAGACAAGCTAGGGAAAGAGGCTGGGACTACTTTCAGCCTTTGATTTGGCCTGGTGGTGTTTGCCTCTGTAATGTCCTCTATCATAAACTTAGATAAGCTGTCAAGAAGAAAAATTCACTTTTTCCACACAGCAGTGCAGAAAATGAATATTTTATAACATGAAGAGTCACATAGCAAAGAAATGTCTAGATATCATGTTCAGGAGATACTATATGTGCAGTTATAGAAATCTAGGGTATTGAGATATTGCCCAGTCCATTCTCCTGCTCTGAGACAGGTTCAAGGATATTTTGCAGGTCCCTCCTAGAAGTATCTCCAGCTTCCTCTTATATCTACTCAAAGACAGAACTCCAAATGTTTCTTGCTGACCAATGAGATAATAAAAAAGCTTTTTCTGCTAGCCAATCTTTAGTTTTCCCAGGATCAGGTAAGCCTTACTACATCTTGTCTTAGTCTGCATGGACATACAGTATAGCTGAGCCTAACCTCTTCATAGGAGTCTTTTTAATATTTGAATATTGTGAAATATGCACATCCAGTCAGATTTGTTTTTCTTTTTTTAATGTTTAATAAAACTGATTCATTTGTGTTTCCATATAGGTCATGATTTTTACTTAATTATTTAAATCAGTTAAAAACCAGATAATTTGTGCACTTTTTTTAAAAGATCACATTCTCTGTCCCTTCTTAAACATTTTATTCTTTGTCAGTTTGTTTGGCTTTTATCTTAGCAGCAAACATCAGTAAACCAGCTGAAAAATCATTAATACTGAAAATATCAAATAACTTTCCAATTTTTGCATATGTGTTGTATTATTCAGCTCACATTTAGTCTCTAGTTCACAAAAAACTCTCATCTTTCCCACGCTGCCTGCAACCTAAGCAATTTTTCCCTATGTTTTTCTTCTGTCATTCTTCTTACGTGCAGTACTTTGTATTCAGCTTCACTGAATATCATCTCAGTGTTTTGGGACTATTTCTCCAAGTTATCAAAATCACTCCAAATTGGACCCGTTTTTAAATGTATTGCAGTTCCTTTCCCCTTCAGTGTCATCTGTGGATTCAGGAGGAAAATTATTGACCATCATCCTAAATATTAGTGCTGGCATTGCATATTACCAAGTCCACAAGAGAGTCTCATGGGCACCTCCTTGGAGTGTCCTCTAGTTTGACAGAATCCTGTAATCATTCTTTGACTGCAGTTTTGAGCACAGATGCAGTCACCCCATAATAATTTTATGGATTATGATCCATGTATAACTTGATTAAGACATTGCTCACAGTCTTAAATTAGACTTTAGAAGTCTCAAGACTGGTATTTGCATTCTTCCTTCCCCCTACTCGTGATGGTACTATAAACCAGAATAAAGATTGTGTATAGGCTATTGATCTTACCATAAGCAGATTTGCTTTCAGTAAAATCTAAATTCAGATTTCCCTGGATTTATAATGCTGATTTTAGAAAAATTCTAACATCTATGAACTTGCAGATGCCTGCATAGTACTTGCCCCATTTTTATCTAGCTGGATTTTTGTAGTATTTCCTCATCAGAAGAAAAAAATTAAAATATATTATTCCTTAATACTAAAAAAGAGATCCAAATGCTGCTGCATGGTATTTCTGAGGCTGACAATAGAGGAACACTGATACTGAAGTCAAAGTCATTTTAAATTACTTTGGTGATTCAAACACCCAAGGACAGATTTTCCACAGCAGCAAAGCACTGCAGAGCCTTCAGGAATGTGATGACTTTAGCAGAACCAGGAAGAAGCAGGTGATAGAGTCCTGGGAGAGGCCTTTCTGCACCCCAGAGCAGCTGCTACTGCTTCTCCTTATCCTTTCCTGCTATGCAGGAGTCCTCCATAGGGTACAGTATCAGCATGTTGGCCTCGCCTTGATGGGATAGGGGCAGCCACAGGAGTCATCTGCAAATTCACCTTGGCAGGGCATTGCAAAGCACAAGGCCAAGCTCAGCCCTGCCCTTGTATTTAACCTCTTGGCTTGGAGAGCTGTGAAAGGAGTGGCAAACAGTTAAATGCAGTCTTTAAATAGTTCAGATTGCTGGAGCAAGTAATTTCCCAGAACTTCTGGTGCATTCGGCCAACCTTTATCATCTGAAGACAGTACTGTATCTGAGAAGGTTTCACTGCAAATCAGCTGGAGAGGTAACTCACTTCCATAATGACAATGTCACAAAAGTCCTATTGAAAGTAAATCTAACTTTTGCTCTACCCCTGGCTATAACCCAGTTATCTGTGGTTTTCAAATTGTGGTCTGCAGACCACCAAAGTCTGTGGCCTTTCTTATACGAACTCTGCAAGTGATAACTGAACTTCCCTCTCAGCACAAGCCCATCCCCAATCTGTTGCTAGTAACCTCAAACAAGACATGTCACAAATAAACCTAAATATTTCACCAACATTTTGTGAAAAGTTGTTATGAGCCCACAAAAGAGAAGAGTTTTACACCTATTGCCTGTTGGCCATTGTGACATCTAGTTATCATTATTGAAATTTATCTTAGTTACAAACTTCTAGGAAATATTAATGATACTGATTATTTTAAAATATCTTTGCTATTTTATTGAGATCATCCAGGGCAAGCAAACTTCTGAGACACCAAATAAGTTTTTAATGATGTTTTTAGCTATTTGTAATTAAACAATGACCTTATTTCTATTTCCTCACCAAAGTTACTTTTATGTTCAAAATAATAGTAATACAAAAGTATTAAAATTTCCAGCAGCATTTATTCTTGAGGAATTTCTTACTATTCATGTGTTTTCCTATTGACACAATGTTAAAATATTGGTTATATCAGTGTTTCACCTCAATTTCAGAAAAAAATTTAAATGTAATTGACTCCATGCTTAAAAATTATTAAGAACAGAAAAAGATATTTAGTCTAAAAGAAACTATACTAAACCAAACCCGAATTCTTTTATTTACCATGCAGTTGCCCCATAGCTACATATGCAAAGTATGAAAGAAAATATAAAATCAAAAAAAGAGAAACCATAATGAAATGTATATTGTTACAGGACCTCTAAGCAGGGCCTTGGAACATGGAGATCCAGATAAGAAAAAGAGGATGAAATATGACAATTCTATCAAGGCAACACACTGAATAAAAAAATTTTTAAAAAGAAGGTAAAATATTGAAGAGAGGTTTTGGGACATACTCTGCTACTCTTGTTGCAATTTTACAGGATGCTACTCAGAGAGGGCAGTACCCTGTGAGTAACCTCTTTAGTTTCAGTTTACTCCTTGCATACTAATGGAATGTGTTAACAAACTGATGAACATCAGAAAACCTGTAAGCATTGATGGTATTTGTCCAGATTGTTTGAAGTCATGCAACGATTTTATTGACACTGTTGCAAAGAAAAATACATAGTTGATCAGTGATATTAGCTTCTGTACTGGAAAAATTATACAGTCAGTGTTCTTCCAGCATATAGAGTTGTTTTGCCCCGACCCTAGAACAAGCAAATGAAGTAAAGGTTCATTAAAAACAGAGTAGTAAAACTCTGAACTGAGCATTCTTTAATTCTGAGATTTCTTTAAAGAAAAATATTCACTCACATATTGATTCAAAGTCAGAGAGTGAAAAAAAAACAAACACAAAAACAAATCTAGAGGGAAATTAAAAGGCATCTTCTAAATGAAGATTTCCAGAAGAATAAATACTTAAAAAATATATTTATATGTGTATTTTGTTTTCTCGGAACACAATGTTATTTTTCTATTAATAACAAGGTTACACTAAGTATGTAATCAAGAGCAATAATACCCCTTAAAGTAATTCCTAACATAATTCTTATGTAGTCTTTCTGGAAACACAGAAATCCTGAACAAAGCACACATTGATGCAACTCAGTTACAGACATCACCCTGAAGTTCAGCTAAGATGATACACAGATCTCACTCCCAGGGTTTTAGTGGTATGACTATACTGTTCTGACTGAGATGACACTAGTAAAAAAATCTCATATTCTCTCACCACACATATGGTTGCCTCACATAGGTCTCTGAATTTTGTGTAACATCATATAGTGATCAGAATTTGATGCAAAATAAAACAGTAATCTGCTTATACCATTTCGTCCTGGTACATGCCCATGTATATCACCCTTCCACTGCTGCCCACTCATGCCGCCTGGCATCAGCTTCAAGGAAGAGATCTTATGATGCTTTGGTTAATTAAAAGTATTCCACAGGAAAAAAAAAAAGCAGTGTATATTAATAAGGAAAAGGCACTGAAAGGTGTAGAGAGGGGAAAAAGACTCCAAGGATTAAAGTGACAAAGCTAGAGATAATCCTAAGAAGCTAAGCTGGTTCAAAAGTACATGCTACATTAACAAGTGCAACCTAACTCACACAAACTTAGCCTTAGAGCCTTAGCACTTAAGAGAATCTCCTGGGGCACAGTGCCACAGAATCACAGAATCACAGAATCATTATGGTTGGAAAGGACCTTCAAGATCATCTAGTCCAACTGATAGCCCTACACTACTCTTACCCCTAAACCATCCCCTGAAGAAACACATCTATCCTCTTCTTAAAAACCTCCAGGGATGGTGACCCCACCACCTCCCTGGGCAGCCTATTCCAATATCTAACCACTCTTTCAGTAAAGAAATTCTTCCTAATATCTAATCTAAACCTACCCTGGCACAGCTTAAGCCCATTCCCTCTAGTCCTATCATCTTTCTTTTTAGCAGTAATCAAGCCTGAGAAGGAAAATGGTTCAAAAAAAGACAATGTCTCAATAAGTGGGAGGAGAAATCATGAGAAGAGAAAAACAGCCACATATACAAACAAGGAATTTGGGATGGTATCCAGGCAGCACAAAAGTAGATTGTTAGAGGTGGGTGTATGTTAATTTCCAGGTTTTCCTTGTGTATTTCTGGATATATAATATCTTGGCCTGTGGACTCAACAAAAACATGTTAACATGAATAAAATGGATATTACCTGTTCTTTATTTTTTTCATTTATAATGTGTTTGTCTTTCCAGAAATACAATAATTTTGTTGGTTTAAACTGTTACTTTTTGGTTTTCTTCCTAAAAGCTTTTTATAGAGCATGCTTATTCTGCTTTTGGCTATCTTATTCAATTATGATAATATTGTATCAAACTGCAATTTAAGGATTTTGTTCCTTCTGCTGTTTTGTGTGGGCGTGAAAAGGCTTGATGCAGACCAGCATGAAGGAAAGGAACCAGATTTGTTTTTATTCAGATTTAAATACCTAGAAATAAAGAGCTTGCAGGCCAACCACTACCACCTACCTACAAATATGACTGGTAAAGAAAAACTTCCTAAAATTGCTCAGCTGCAGTTCTTTACATACAGGGCAAGTGAACTTGCAGACAGTTGAAATATTAAAGTAGCTATATGGAGACACAGTGCAAAGTTTTGCCCAAGAAAAGGAAACATTTTTACTTTTGCCAAGGTACACTGTCAATGTCATTCTGGTCAAAGCTGATTCACCCTCTGTGCTGTTCATTGATTTCTTTATCATTTATGCTCCTGGAGAGGTTGAAAACTGCTTTAATCAGGTAAAAAAAACCCTTTGGACTTCATTCTTGAAGCAGCTTGCTGTTTTCCTCATCAGACTCTTTATGACTTCCAGAAACAGGGTTTATTCAGTCTAAAGCCTGGATGTATTTCTCAACTGAAGTATTTGCACTCATTCTTTTCCTTTTCTTTCATTTACTCCACTTTCTCCTTCCACAGTCCACCCCTACCAATACACCCTTTGGTAGCTGTCAACAATTTCTTTCTGTCCAGGGGAGTAGAAATAGGAATAAATCTTCACAGCCAGACCAAATGTCTTGTCCAGCTGCCTTCAAAAGGCAGAAATTTACAGTATACTTTCTGCCACATTGCTTTGTAAGTGCTGCACTTTATCAAGAGCAATATATCAACCCAGTGTACCAGGGTTCACAGAAGCTGTAGAAATTCTTCATGCTGCTTAAGGAAAGATGATTTTGGTTTTGAGTGCAAAAGATCAAAAAAGCTGATGCTTCCTTTTTGTTTTCATTTAATTTCTTACCATAAACAAATCAATTTTGTCACCCAGTGCATGACAAGATTACTCATAATCTCAGATACTTGTAAACTACTGGGGAAAAAAAACAAACCACCCAATAAATGAGAAAAAGTAATGTGTCCTGCAATTATTTTTTGAGTGGAAACATTTTCCCTTTCAAAAGAACTGCCTTTCTCACTAGCTGCATTCCCCCCCTGAGAACTACCCTCCCTTCATTATCTGAAGATTCAAAGGCTAGTCATTCCCATTTGTATCTTTGCCCAGTATTAAGTCTGTGATAGAAAGTAAAAGATGTTGTGTCTTTTGACTTCTGTAAGTGAATTCTGGTGGAATTGATTTATTATTTAAGCATAAGACATTAATTGTAAACAGGGTAATGGAGACCTGAAAGGTCTTTTCCCTCCGTCTGTGAAGATTTCTCAGAAGAAGAACCTGAAACAAGAAAGTTAATTGCTTTGTTGACATGTATTGGAAAACAAAAGAGAAGAACGGAAAGGGACTAGTGACTGGGCTTGTTACAGGTTTGTCTTACATTCTTTATGCTAGGGAGTAATTTTTTTCAAACAAGAGGCCTGTCATAAAGAGGGAAATGCTTGTGATTTGAAGCCTGGCCCTGCCAGCTGTGCACAGGTGTGGCAGAGTGGTCACACTGATGCCTGACAGCAGCTTCCACGTGGGTTCTTGTATGAAAAAGGAAAGGAGAATTTGTCTGGAACTCTCTTGAAAGGTGTGAAACCATGGGAACTGTTTGTTAAGTCCTCTGCACCTAAAAGAGCAAAGTCAGTTTTTAACACCGTTTCTATTCTTGTTGCAGAGCTGCAGCGACAGGAATGTCTGATGGTGGACAGCGCTTGCTAACTGCCTCTGGGAGGGAACAGGGAGCAGTCAGTTGGGACTGGGGACCAGCTCTCACAAAACAGGCAACTGCAGGTTAAGCCCAGCCTGCTGCCCTGCAGCTCCAGGACATAGAAATCCAAGCCTGTGAGCAATGCTCCTCTCCTCACAGTGGGGCTGGAAAGCAGCCGGCCTGTCTGTGAGTTTCTGCACCAAGGAAAAGCACTTTTTGGGAAGCAGGTGCTGAACATTCAATTAAATATTTTTCTTCCTTTCTCCTTTTAAAAATACATAATTCCTTAAGCCAAAAAGATTACTTGTTGCAACTGGAGACACATAAAGTCACATCTCATCAAAATGTTGAATTGAAATTTTATGGCTGGGACATGAGCTGGTGTTTTATTAACCACCTTTCTGAATTCTGCAGAACCTATTATTGCTACCAACACACTCCTGGCAAAATTGCTACATACCTTCAGAAAGGGGCAAATCAAGAGAATATGTAATTATTTTTTGAAATGGAATTACAGAAGCTACCATTCTAATAGTAGTCCTATTTTGACAGACAGCATCAAAACTGACTAAAAACAATGTAGACTCTGTTCTCACCAGGAGAGAAATGAGCATGTCTTGTCAAGCTCATGTCCAGTTCTGAGAGAGTCAACTGTGCAATTCAACTTTCAGAATGTATAAACATTCATACTTAACTTAAGACAGTAATTCTTATAAAAGCTTTTCATCCATAATTTTGGTAGGTGTCCAAAAGGATATCCAAACAATTGCATCTGATTTGCAGAAAACAATCCAGACTCAGAAGGCTTTTTGTTGTTGCTCTTGTTGCTGTTGTCAGTATTATTTAGTCTGCATTATTAGTTGTAAATATCTCACAAAACAACATTTTCATCAATAAAAATTATTTGGGGGGAACAAAGAAATTTTAATGATTTCGATGAATATGTTGTGGAGAAAAAAAACAAGCTGAGTACAAAACTCTCTTCCAAAAACCCTCTTTCTTCAGGATTTAAAAGATGGGAACATTTTATTAGGCACCTTAATCCATCTTCAATATCTAAACAAATCTTGTTTTCAAAAGTACTGAGCATGCAACATTTCCTACTAATTCCCTTAAGCACTGCCACACTTAGAATTCTGCTTCAAATAGATACTTTTGGGGGGAGTTTATCTACTGACATGGGGAAATGCCTGTGGGGCTTAAAAATTATATAGTCTTCATAGTCAATAGCAGAGAGTAAAAAAATAAATGCAAGCATTTCTAGGTACAGATGCACCTAAATTTAAACCAAAACACAAATGCCCAAAACATGGCATTTGGCAAAAACAACTGCTGTATACTCTGGCAACCTACAGAGAGTGGGTTTCATCCCTGTAACAAAGATCCCTAAATCCTGAATGGATTTAAATGTCAAACTTTGTATGGTTTTACTCTATGACAGGCTGTGAAAAATCCAAGTCTTTCAGATCACAGTTCTTAACACTCTTTTTTTCTTCTGTTTTGCTTAGTTTTAGCCTGCAGCTTACTTGAAATTTTCCTCCAGAACAGTTTTTAGCAGGAAGTTGGGCTTTGCTGTCATAACAGCCCACTCTTCAGCAAGAGATTAAATATTTCTTTTGTCAGAAAATGTGAGTACCTGAATACCAAAAAGTGTCTTCTCAGAATTACTGCCAAGTATCGCTCAGGAATTAGAGACCAAATGCTTCAGGTCTCCAACAGCAATTGCACTGTAACACATTGGAAAAAGGTAAGGCTATGGTACATTCCTGCACATGAGGTATAACTGTGTATAACTATATTACAGAGGAGAATGAGGATACAAGCCACCAGATGCACCATTTTCACAAAGTAGTAGCTTTTCTTCCAGACAAAATTTCCAGTATAAATATTTCTCTTGTTGATATGAAGGGCTTTTTTGTGGAAGGGGAGTGCTAGCAAAGACCTGAAATTTCACTCAGAAGTCTTTTAACATTTTTTCCAAAGTAAAACCAGCTTTTCAGTAACCATAGTAAATATTCTCTGACTCCTATTTTGAATCAACCCTAAAATTAAACTTAATTCAAGCTGGTAAATTTTGCCTGATTCAAATTTATCCCTACTTGGCTCCATATTTCTAGGGAGGTTCTCATTGCATAATCTTTACTAAAACACAGTTCAGTTTCAGATATTTCTTTTAAGAAGTCCTAAGCAGCCCTACTCAATAGCCCACTGTATGATATACAGAGCAAGCCTAGGCAGACCTGGTATTAGAAACTTACTTGAACCTCTGCTTCAAGTCACATCCAAACCATATATGAAAGGGAAATAAGTACTGTTTGCTTTGGCAAGTGTTTTCCATTTATTGCACTCACCATTCTCAAAAAAAGGAAAGAAAAAACAGGATGGAGGCTTATATGAAACCTTTTTCTGGGAAGACAGTTACATTGGAAGGGGTTTTTTTTACTGATTCGGGAATGTCAGGAAGGTTGTTGGAGCAGTGGATTTTGATTCTCACCCAACCTCACTTCTCCACCCCTGAAGAAATGCTGTTTCCTATCGCCCTTGGTCGTAAAACATCACAATCTATTTTTCTCTTTAGGTCTACAACAAACAGTAACCTGGGGCAAACCACCAGGGAAGGGTCAAGCAATAAGCTCAGACCATGTCACATCAAAAAAATTGTTGGAGGATATTTCCATCTTCCATGCTCAGATATGAATGGTGAGCAGAATGAAATGCTCTGAGATTGTAATGCAACAGAGTATGTGTCCCTTCTGGTGAGGCAGAAGAAAAGAGTAGCAAATGAAACTGTCATTAAAAATGAAGCAGCACCATGCAACAGACAGGGCTTTAATTGAATATTTTTGTTTTCATTACAAAGATTTAAGCTGTGATCCAGTGAGAAGTGATATGTAGCTTTTCTTGATCAGAAGACAAAAGCCATCTTGTTTGTGGGGAACAAGGATTACAGCCTACTGGAAAGCACTGGTAGTGCCTCAACTACTCATTGTCATTTCAAATCATCAATAGTTGAAGCCAAGATACTCTAGCTGTTTAATTTCCTCTATAATTGTCAGGGTGCTGGCCAGAATGCTTGCACTCAGGCAGGGCCAGGAGAGACAGCTGCCTGCTGAAACTGTGCCAGGCAGCAGAGGGAGGTGCCTGGCCCCAAGATAGGCAGATGGGCTGCAGAAGAATCTCCTGCACACCAGCCAGCATGTCCACCTGTTCACCTCCTGCCAGAGCCCCCACAGTGCTCTTTCCCACTTGTATCCAGCTAAGAGTCTGGCATGGTTCATCTTTGCTGCAATGGAGGCACAGTATCTTCTGTGAGGACCAAGAAGCCTCTTGATGATCTTCCAGAGGACAGACTGGTGTGAACCAGCTGGTGTTCACAGTTGGCTGAAGCTTGGTACCTGAGAGAACACATGTACTAGTGGGACCCGGTGGGCACGTAGAGGTCAGCAGGCTGCTAGTACATAGTGTGCTAGTGAAAGGGCTGATGTTAAATCTGATCACAGTGTTAAATAAGACATCTAGTATGAAGAAAAAGGCCAAGGTTTGATTTTCTGGCTGATGCTATTTCCACCCCTTTCTCCTTACAGTCTTTGTAGTCAGAGCATCTGTACCTTTTATCCACCCAAACCAAGCACCTACTCCAGTGACTCATTTCCCAGCTCTTTTCTGGCTGCAACATGAACACTCCTCACACATTCCTGAAAAAATATGTCTGGCTAGAAAATGACATTTCTCTATTTGTGGATTTCATGAATAAAATAATGTGTCACAAATATTTTGGACAAGGGAATGTTGATTCCAGAACACTGATAAACAATGGTAATTCATAAAATTAGATTATTAATTTTTATGCAGTGTTATATTCATACTTTATGAAGTTGTAATATGTTATATCACAGATAAATACATAATGTACAATTATATACAAGACAATATACAATGGGATGTGCAGTATGGTATTGTAAAATATATACTTTATAGTATTATTATAGAATAAGTGTATGTTCAAGAAATGTATAGTTAAATTAATTAGTATAGTTACTGTTATTCAGTGTTACTGAAAGAAATTATTTTGACTAAGAGTGGGACATGTGACAGCGGCCATTATTGCCTGGTTGCTTAGCACACTTTAGGATGCAAGCACATATAGCAGAAAACTGCAACGGTGCTACTGCAACCCTACATCATTCACTCTGAGAATGTAGTTTATGCATTTACTCTAACCATTGTACCTCCTCCCTTGAAATATTTCCCAGAACAAATAGGGGTAGGAACAGAAAGCTCTTTGCTATCTTAAACCCAGGCTTGTGGGAGTCATCTGTGTAAAAATCATCTTTTTGCATCTGTGAAAAATCATCTTTTTGCATCTTTCACACGTTTTTCATTCTTTTTTTTTTTGATTTAATCTAAACTGATGTCAGAGTGGAGAAAGGAAGGAATATGCATTTCATTTGTTGACACTTCTCAAAAACATATTTTAAAGTGGCTTTTCTTTTTGGCTTTGCATTATGATTAATAACTGTCTTTCACTGAACTGTATTTTAAACTGTAGTAGAGAAATATTTGTAAAGTAGTTGCGACAGCTTTGCGCTGGTCCCTAACACTAGAAATGTGTTACTGTCTACTAATTTTTGCTATCAACCATTGACTGTGCCACAGAAAAATACTCCAGGAAAGCTGATTTGTTCCCCTTGCCTCCCTCAGTGCTGTGTCCACAGTAGCTCCTCCACATGGTGGCAACATCTTGGCTCTGAGATAGGCCCTTGCACAGTTAAAAGTGTATTATTTATCAGCAGTGTAAGGGTTGTATCATCTCATCCGTCGATCATCATAAAGGTGGTTTGCAACATGCACTCAGCAACCAATACAAAAGAGAAAGGTCAACACCCTCCAGCTATGATTTTTTCTTCTTCTTTCCTGAAACATTTACATGGAAAAATGTTTCTGAGCAGCCTCATGTTATGTTCTTCCTAATTAACACAGCACTTCAGTAGCACTCATTTAAGGTGACAGAAATGCTGTATTAAATTTTTGCCTAGGAAAAGAGATAGTTCCTAATACTTGAATTTTATTTCACATCCCTTTAGGGAAGCAGGGTAGAGTTTATATTATAAAATAAATGAATATTCACTATTTCACATTGGCGTCCAACATCTGAGAGTCAGCCACAGAAACAGGCAATCCCCAGTCCTTCAGCCACACGTTCAGATCCAGGGTGATGCCTATTACTGATTTCAAAGGCTGAGTCTGGCCTAAGTGACAGCTGCCATCCCACTGCAGTGGCCTGTTGGGCAAAATGAGCAAATTTGAAAACTGCATGTTCATTGGAATCAAAACACAGGGCAAACTCCAAAAAGATTGGCCATTCATGATGAAACAAAACTTTCTATACAAGCTTAAATGCAGCTGGCTATCTGAAGAGGAAAGAAAGCAGAAATTAAATTAGAGATGAAATCATTTAAGAAAACAGTAATAGGAATAAAATCAGCTTAAGTCAACAAAGAGTTGTTGCTCTACTTCAAAGCTTCTCTGTCAAATCATTCCTCAGAATGGATATTTTCCTTCAAAATTTCTGTAGTATTTTGGGTGAAGAAAAAACCTAGCCCACATTGGGTCTCAAAGTCCTCATCCTTACCTAGTTTGAGGCAGAAAGAGAATTCTTTTTGGCTTGCCCACAGCTATATAATCTCTGCCATCATCTGCTCTCAGAGCAGAACCTGTTTGTGCAGTCACATCTTTGACTAGACCTTTATTCTTTAAAATGTGGTTATTCCATACAGCACCCTTGCTTTTGTCAGAGGATCTGAGTATTGTGCACACCCTGAGCCTATTCCAGCTGCCGATAGACAGAGACTCCTTGGCCAAACCTGGTGTCACGAGCCGGTCTGGGACCAGCGCGGGGTTTGATTCGTATTCTCGGGAACAGAATAAAGACTCAAAACGGAGTCACGTGCCAGACAGTTTATTTGCCTGACAACAGGTTTGCAAAGGTGAAAGAGAGAGAGAGATAAAGAGAGAGAGAGAGAGAAAGTGGTTTACAATAGTTACCACCACGGGCCCAGGTCAGTTAAAGGCACAGTTCATCGTTTCTTCCTGCGGGAATGGGGAGGCTCGCTTCTCCACAGATCATGTCCTTCGTGTCCGTGTCATGTCCCATAAATCGAGTGCGTGGTGGTGTCTGTCTCTCCGAGTGTGTGTGCCCCCCAGAGTGTGTCTTTCTCACCTTTTTATAGGCCAAACATTACACATTCATTGTATTTCCCAACCTGTCTATGCATATGCATCATCTGTCCCCGCTTCACATGCAAATGAGGGCTCTGCCCCTTTGAGCAAGCGCAGTGTCTCGTAGTAGTGGTCGTCAGGGATCATGAGGATGAAGTAAGTCATCTTCAGGATGAAGTAAGACGTCTTCCTCCTGACTGAACTTTTGAAATCAGTCCTTTGCGCACACTCAGTGGTCCCTTGGTCCTCATCCAGGCAGCGGGCCCAGTCCTAGCTGGTTTGCAAACTGCAACATCGCGGACTTGATAAGGCCATCACATAAGTCTTCTCCTCCCGTTAGTGATAAAGCTGAAGAAGAAAACCTGTTCTTCCCCCCTACACATGCCTATCAGCAACTTTCACAGTTCTCACAAGTAACCCCCACCATGGTTTGCAGCTGTCCAGAAGCCACAGTGATGGTAGTTTTACCTTTGGCCATGTTGAGACATTAGTCCCTTCAGACACAGTCTCTTACACCTGGCAGATCCAAAGTACAGTTCAGGCCACATTTACATCAGATGCACCTTTCTGTCAATGTCATCAACAGCTGCAACATCTCCCAGTCCAGGGGCTGTAATTTGCCATCTCTCCCTATGCATCAACCCTGTGAAGCCCCCAAGAGCACTGGCTGCTTCTGCACTGCTCTCTTTCCTCCTGTGTTTGATCTCCTCTCTCTTTCTATCACATCATCTTCTGACTGTTCCCATCTTTCTCTCTCAAGACCACGGTTATCTATACTTTGCTGTTATGGAGCTATATGGAGGAGGGGCAGGGCAGGGAGTGAGGAAGCAGAACAGCTGTGGAACTCTGTTGAGCCAACAACACAGGGGTCCTTGACAGGTGACTAAAGCAAATACAACATGGTAGTACTTTACAGCCAGATGAATGGGGGCTGAGGTTGGACTGTAAGGAGGTGAAAGAAAACTGTAGGATTCCCTGCATGACATATGCCAGGTCTGTAAACTAGAGTACATGAAACAGTCTGTAAGCCAAAGAGAAAGCGGGTTGGTAAAGTATCTTTGACACCTCCAAGCATCAGCATCCTGTTAGGAGCTACCTCACAACCTCCATTAGCTTTACATTGCCACCAGTCTCATCCTATTTCTGAAAACCCCACATGGTTATCAGAATGAATGTTACTTTCTCAGTATTGGGAGACAGAACAGAGCAACTGAAGGAAAATCTTTCACTCTTACATGTTCCCAGTACCAGGCTGCCTCCTACAACTGTGCATGAGATCTTCAGCTCATCCAGGTTTCACATTTCATCTGTGGCTGTAGGTCTGTTTCTGCCTGTAGAAACGATTTCTGACAGTCATTTTCAGCACTGCTGCTTTTCCACTGTTCATTGTCATTGACAGCAGCATGGAATGATTGTGATATGCCACATCAGATTCTACAAGCAGCATCTTACACCTACCTTTGGAAAATCCACACACCAACATCCTTCAGGGGCTGACAGGCCTTTTGGGTGGCTCATGGATGAGGGAAGAAAATCATAGATGCTAATACTGTGCACAGGCCTGTGCTTCGCATTTACAGATGTGTGAGCGCCTCAGGCTTTGGTGGGAGCAGTTGAATGGCTGCACATCTCAGGAGGACTCCCTGCTGGGAATTGTATTGCTTGAGGCATCCTTTTTCTCTTACAGCCTTTTCAATGCTCTTGGTTTGCCAGTATTCTGACAGTTCTGCCCTGAACTTCATTTGTGATCTTTTGATTCTGTTTACAGTTAAGGCATATTAATTTCCACCAGTTTTCTGTATAGTAGACAAATCTGGATTCACATCCTTGGCTGTCCTTCCCACTGTCTCTAACATTATTAATATTTACATGTAGGTCTTTTTTATGGTTCACTCACTAAAGAACACCTGCATTCCAAACTGACGTCTTGTCACTACTGATATCCAAAAAGAGTGTTTTATGGTCTTGCTTTTAATGATGATTGCCTCTGCAACAAAGAAGAATGCTATTGGGAAAAAAAGTAAAATAAAATGCTTGCCTCTGAAATC
Source organism: Galbula dea (assembly GCA_013399015.1). NCBI lineage: Eukaryota > Metazoa > Chordata > Aves > Piciformes > Galbulidae > Galbula > Galbula dea. The sequence goes on from VWZX01009982.1 coordinate 62,716, forward strand.
CTTATTCAAGGGCATCAAGTTCACATTACAAAAAGGCAAATTAAGAATATACTTTATACCATTAGAAAAAAATCTATTAAATAAAGCTAAAATTACATTCTTTTAAGTGACTGCATTTTATGTGGTAGCATCAGCCCTCTGTGAGCTCTCAGAAAAGAGCTAGCCATTGGAAATCTAAATGGCATCTCAGCTTGATCTTTAAACCTCCAGTGTTTTCTGCCTAAAAATCTAAATAAATCTCTGTGATTTGTGTAACTTTTATTACAAGAAAAAACAGAAGAAAACAAAAGAAGGCTCAAGAGAAACATGATCAGAGTTTATAAAGAGCTCCAAGGTTGCAGTATACTTTATGGAATAAATGATCTATCCGTTCAGTTGGGAACAGGATAATAGCAAGGGACAACATAGCTAAAACTTCAAGAAAGCATTTCTAACTATTTTTAAATACTTCTGCCCTGCTAAAGCTCTCAATAGGCCTATTGACACAAACATTCATTTCACCCTTATACCCTCGTTCTCTTGTTTGATACTGAATATCACATTCTGTTGAACACACCACTGACCACAAGTAGTCATTGGATTTGAGAAAGAGAATGGCAGCTGCTCATGTATTCCACACCAAGCAGCATTTCCAATGGCTCATAAATTTACATTAGGATGTTGCAGGAAAAAGAGAGCTTTTAACATTACCTGTCTCATCAGAAGTGGAAGAAAGGTCAAAGCTACACTCCTTTTCTTACACAGCCTTCTCCAGAAGGAACAATCACAACTCTCTCAGCCTTTTCTCATGGGAGAGGTGTTCCAACCTTCTGATCATTTTTGTTGGCCTTCCTCTGGACTCACTCCAACAGGTTCATGTCCTTATGCTGGGGACTCATCAAAGCAGAGTAGAGGGGCAGAATCATCTCTCATGCTTCTTTTGATGCAGCCCAGGATTCCGTTAGCCTTCTGGGCTGCAAGTGCACACTGTTGGCTCATGCCTGGCTTTTCATCCACCAGCACTCCCAGGTCCCTCTCTCCAGGGCTACTTTCAAACACATCATTCTCCAACCTATATTAATATCAAGGATTGCCCTGACCCAGGCGCAGAACCTTGCATTTGGACATGTTGACCCCTATGACATTCACACAGGGCCACTTCTCAAGCTTGTCCAGGTCCTTCTGGATGGCATCCCATCCCTCAGGCATGTCAACTGCACCACTGAGCTTGGCATCATCTGCAAACTTGCTGAGGGTGCATGCAATCCCACTGCCAATGGCATTGATGAAGATATCAAACAGGACTGGTCCCAGTACAGTCTGCTGAAGGACACCACTTGTTACAGATCTCCAGCTGGACATCAAACCCTTGACCACTACCCTCTGGATGTGACCATTCAACCAATTTGTTGCCCACTAAACAGTCCACACATCAAATATGGTTTTCTGCAATTTAGAGAGAAGGATGTTGTGGGGAACCACGTCAAAGGCCTTACAGAATTCAAGATAGATGACAACCATATCTCTTCCTTTGTCCACTGATATGGTCACTCCACATCAAACAGAGTGGTTTATTTATATTATTATAAATAATATTCATATAAATGTGCTCAAAATATACAAGATAGTCTATTAGAATGTCCTCAGATCTGGTTTTCAGCCATTTTACTAGGTTGGATGAAAACTCCTTATCCTGTGGTACTTTCACCTGTATGCATGGTGATGGTCATCTAGCTATTCACCATGGCCCCGAGTTGTGCTGTATACACTGCTCTCAGAACAAACTCCCTAAATAGTGCATGTGCCTAAGTGCCTTTATTTCTAACATACTTAGGAAATTGCATTAGGCCATGGGAAAACATGGTTTATTTGCTTCCACAGTTTGCTGGTTTTGTAGCTTTTCTTTGTCTTTACTTACTAATTCCATATTTTTGTTTCAGCAATTTCAGCATCAAATCTTTTCTTCCTGAAAAAACAACTCAACAACATAGGGGTGAAAATAGGTTTCTGTGGAAATCTCTTAAAACCACTATTTCCATACAGAGAAGAATTATTTGCTAGTGACCTACGAATTCGCCAGTGTTAACCTGTTTCATACCGGTGGTATTGTTTTAGCTTTGCAGTGAAATAGCACTAAGCAATAGCACACGGAATGTGAGAGGGGAATAAGAGGGCAGCAAACTGCATGTCCAGGTTCATACAGGTTAATGGTTACTCCTTTCTCAAGGATCACAACAATAATTCAGCTTACTTCAGGAGAATTTTCCTAATTAAGTGCAGAATTACTGCATCCCAGTTCCACAGGTAAATTATAAAGACTTGAGGAAGATCATGGACTGTTTGCATTTGCTCAGGCATTCTCACTTTTCCTACTGCTGAGGTGGATAATGCCAAAGCAGATTTCTACTTTATGGAAAAGGGGCTTTAAAAAGTCTGTGAGTTTTGCATCAACTATTGATCATCTATGAATATGATAAAAAAATAGACAATACTTCAAAATCTCACATGCTTTCAGACAGACATCAGAGTTTCCTTGAAGCTGCTTCAGATTTTTCTCTGGTGACAGTCTCTGAAGGCAAAAGTGAGATCACGCCTGCTTCCTAGGGATGTTATGGGTGAGATGGGGAGCCTAGTGACATTTTTAATCCAAAACTGTCACTGTGAGATAGAGGATGATCTTTCTTGAATAAACCTCTAGGTTAAGGAGTGATGGTTTCTTTTGCCACAAGAAAAGTTCCGCATCTCAGGGGAGTTGTGTGAGGTTATTTATAAACAAATTTTGAGCTCTCACTCCCTTCAGTGACAGCAAGTCAGCTATGTACCTTAATAAAACTGCTCCTTAATCTTGACATGCCACTGTCCCCCTCCACTAGTAAAAAGGGGTTGTCCCATTGCTTCTTGTTCATCCTGCCTACTGATACTCAGAGAAATGGTGAGACCCTTCTGCCATCACATTACCATATTCTGCACAGCACTGCATGCCAAAAGTAAGGACCAGCTGTGGGTGGGCTGACCAGAAGGTGAGCACATCCACTGATGCCTTAGTGTGGGCAACCAGTACCAGCAAAAACAAATCACAGAAAGCAAGCTCAGGACCAGCTTATCCCAGCTGTCAGACCTAACTCAGCAGCCCTCAGTGGCTGGGAGCCTCTGTTAACCAGCAGGCACAGACAAGCTTACGGATGCTTATAACAGAGCTGAAGTGGTGTAAGGGCATCTGCAGCATACAGATAAATCTGCTCCACAGAGTACTGCTGAGTTTATTGTAAAACTAAGATGCCATCTTTACCCATTCTTGTGAAGGAAGTGTCTCTTACTTTGCCAGCTGCCTAGGGTTTCTCTTGAGCAAAGACTGCCCCTCACAACAATTTGTGGCCTATATCTATGAACTGTATGTGATTCAGACAAACAATTTCAAGCCATCCAACTGCAAATGGGTAAAAGGTCACTTATGCATCTCACCTGCTAGAACTAGTAACAAAGAGCCACAAGTATTCCTGAGTATTACATGACATTTGTTTCTTGAAGACCTATGTAAATACACATGGGGTTTTTTGTTTGTTATTCTCACCCTAGGTCTTCTAATCATATTTACTACCATGATGGAGCTGCAGCAAAAGAAATTGCTGCATAAAAAATGGTGCATTTCAATATTTACTTTAAACTCTGCTTCAGTCCTTTCAGACTGATATAATTTTGCAACAGCATTCATTGTATTTGAACAGGCTTTCACAATTTAACACTTTCTCAGAGTTAGGCAAATTAAATCCTATTTCACATACTTGCATAAAGAGAAAATTTCTTGGCAACTGCCTGTTGTGTATGTTGATTTGGCTGAATCTGAGAGAATGACAAAAATACTGAATGAGAACAGTTTAACTTTAATGCTTTTAGTGGATAGGAGCCAGACAGTGAAATATTTCTCTTTATTTTTTAGTACTCCAGGTTTTTGGTGAGGAAAAGGCCATTATTGCTTGGTTGTAGGGCTGAAGTTAATTAAAATTATAACTGGCTAAAATGGTTAGTGTTCTTGTAGAAATGTTACTTGATGCAGATAAGAAACCAAGAGTTTATTAATACATAGACAAAGCACACCAAGGTCTACCTTCTGGTCACAACACTCTAACAAACACCATCTCCATGTACAGTTGTCATTTCCAGTATGCATTGACTCTGCTATTAGAGAGAAGCTGTGGTGATGATTCTGGTGGTAATCTTGGAGTTTCACACACATTAGGTCCTACGCTGCTTGGTGATTGCTCACTTTTAAACAATAGCTCTGAGTTCACTACATCAGGTCCATTTTATTTCACAAAACTTGTAAGACTGCTGGCCTGGAGATTTAGAGCAGAAATGGCAGATGAGCTTACTAGCAACAACTACTACTGGTACTCCTGTTAATGATGACTAATTGGCCCCTGCAAACCTGGTAATGTTTTCTTTAATGAGGAAACCAAGAGGATGTTGAGCTCTGTTTGCATTGACTGACTGACTAACTCTTCAGATGCTTTTCTTCAGAGATAATAACACATTATTTCAACCACAGGCTGTCAACACCTACTGCTCAAATACTGAGGTAACTCACATCAACAACTCCCACACAGAAATATGATTTTCTGTTTTGTATTTATGTACCAGATCTCAGTCAGTGTGTGACCTCTCAAACATCAGTAAGAAACACAATCGAAGGGTATGTGCAGAAAAAATACTGTTACACACACAAAAAGCCAGAACTATGATATGAAAGTGACTTCAGCAGTGTTTATTGGAATCTCTCTTTGTCATACTGGACATGTAAGTGCTTGCGTGCACATGTGCATGGGAGAGCATGTGAGTCCACATAGACGAGAACATGTATGGGTTTTGTCACAAACAGGCTACAAACAGCATGTAAAAAGCCATAAGGCAAATGTGCACTACTTCATCTTTTGAGCAGGGACCTTTCAGCCACAGACATCAGAGAGCACAGACATGCACACAATGCTGAAAAAACAGCCCTGAATCCCACCTGCTGTTGGTTGCAGAAAATGTGCAGGTGAAATAAATCAAAGTCTAACCTGCTTAGCAGCAGAGGTCTTTCTGCTTTTTCAGGAAGCAGAGGAAGGTTCCTTGTCTTGGCTAAAACAGCCACTTAAGTTTAGATGTTGTCATCTGTATATTTTCCAGTTCATAACAGGCTGATGTTATCACAGAGCTATTGCAAAATGACAGGAGTGTACCTTCTCTTAATCTTAGGACACTTTTTATTTGTTGACTTATTTACATGGGGTTTGAGAGCATTTAAAAATTGTCTCATTTTTTACAAGATGCTGAACTCTAGATCAAGTGGATGTGCTGGAGAGGTAGAGTGGATGAACTTCTTTTATTCTCTTTTGAAATTTTTTGGGCTTTGTTGTGGGTTTACATTTTTGTTGTTTTCTGTTGGGTTTGTTGTTGTTTGGTTGGTTGGTTTTTTATGGAGATCTCCTGTGAATTTTAATCACAATGCCTGTGTAAGATTTTGGGATCTAAACAACAGATTTCCATGGCATAAACAGGTGTTAACATGGGGGGTTGCACTTGCTTTTGTCTACCTACCGTAGTTTTCCTCTGAAAAAGTGTTTTTATCTTAATCTTAAAAACTACCAACAGCTCAATAATGCTGCCTGTCCCTAAGTACCCACTCACCCTTCAAATGTTCATTGAGGAACTCAGATGTCTTGGAGCCTGAAGGAACCCAGTCACAGCTGACCAGAGAGAGTATACAGGTATTAGATTTAAAATTCATAACTGGCTTCTTACTGGAAACAGAGAAGATGGAGGCAACCACACAAGTGTCTGTAAACTTGTCCTGGAATAAGGGTTGCAATAAAGCACCAACCTACTGCTCTAGCACTGGCTAACAGGTGGAGGGAGTGTCCTGGTTTGGGTTAGGATCCAGCCTCTCAGCCTGACTCTCATCTGCTGCTGAGGCCTTCTGCTGCAGTTATCAGTGGTGCCGTATTTACCATCAAGGGGGGGTTGGGTTCGGTATTGGCTTTTGTACATATTTGTATATATTTCAGTTATCGTTATTGTTAAAGTAGTTTTAGTTTTATTTACCAATCCACAAGTCTCTCTGTCTCTCTTATTCCCCTTCCCTTCCCATGGGAAGGAGAAAGAGGGGATAACAGGGAGTGTCTGTCATTGGGTTGGTGGTTGGCCCAGCCTCGACTCTCAACAGGGAGTTTGCAGTTATGGTGCAGTAGTGGATTGCTATGCAGAAAGCAACCTCATTATGATTTGGAGAGTCCCAATTCCCATGAGGAAAAAATAAAAATGAAAAACGAAGAAACATTTGATTCCATAGAAGGAAAGGCTATCCTTTGAAAAGATTATAGCAACATAAGGAACAACTGAAACACAAATATAGATGCTCTCAGTTACTGCCAGGAGAGAGGCTTAAAGATGCTTTTGGTTTTATCGGGCATGATGACACTTACTGTGGTACATTAATTACTGTAATCTATGGGAGGAATTGATATTCCAAGCTAGGTAACTTTGCTTTACTTTATTATTTCCTATGTAATTGCCACTGGTGGGAAGAAGAAAAGAATGGCCTTCTTCAACCTCTGCCTTTCTGCAACAAGGTGTATGTTAACAGCATCTTCTGTCTTCTACTCAGGAGAAATCCAAAATCAGTTTTAATGGGAAATCACAGGCAAAGGTGAGCTTATTATAGCCATGGATAAATATCAACAAGGTTTGAAAAAAGCCATCTACACAAGAAATGGTCTTGGAGAAGTTATGAATATTTGTAAAAAAAATCAATCTAATCTATATTTGGGACTAAATCATGAGAATTGAAAATATTTCTACCCATCTCTATGATGTGATTTAATGGCTGGCTGTTTTAATGTCAAACACAGTTAATATTTCATGGGATCAGGAAATCCTATAAACACAGCTTTACCTGTAATCATTGGCTTGATGAGCCCTCTTAGAGAGAATATACTCGTACAGTACGGCCCCTGAAGAGCACTAGGCAGGAAGCTTCAGTGGGAATGCAAAAACATAAAGAAGTTGATTTTTTTGTTTGTTTTCTTCTGTACAGAATCCAAATTTCTCACTGCAGAACTTGGTATTTGCTTCTGTGTGAGTAGTGCTTCCACTAGTGAAAAAACAAGCAAACACATAGTATGGCTTAGAAGATCACAGATATGTGACTGAGATTTGAGTTTGTTCTGGTTTGAGGAAAATATTTACACGAGCACGAAAGGATGAATTTCAGGTCATGATGACATTAAAGACCTGAAAAAGGCAGTAAACCCCTTGTTATTGAAGCCTGAAGACACTAAGTCAAACAGAAATTGTGAATACTAATCAAGGTAGTTAAATAATATCAATATGAGCAATGAAGACCAGAAAAGTGGCGTGCTCCCTACCCCTCCCAACCTACAATCCTGTTTGAGAAAAGCTAATTCATCCAATCAAATAATTTGAAATATCCAAAAATATAACTGGAGAGGAAACTATAGGATGCAGATGTATGATGGAAAACCACTGTCATCATCCATCAACTGAGCTTCTTCTCTGTGTCTCAGGTTATCAGTAAGCATTAAGTTAAACTACCTTCCAGGAGTACTAAAAAGTCAACGGACAGCCACTAGGATACAAATTCAGTGAGATGTCTGAACAGGTGTAAAACCAAAGTGAGCTCTGTGTCAGTGGAATGAGACTGCAGTTTTAACTGGCTTACAACCCTGTAGCTGTGCTTCTGTGCTCAAGCTACCACATCAATGCTGCTTCTTCAATGTGAGTATCTTCAGCAGGACATTTTCTAGGGGCCTGACAAGGAAAAGCACTTTTTGGCACACAGCTATAAAAGAAGTTTCTTCTGTAACTGTACTGGCTTCAAAGCTCTGCATAAAATTTGGGACCTTCAATGTCCTATTTATTTGAAATGTGATATTTATTTCACTTTCAGTCAATGCCTACTGCTGCAGCTAACAAAAGGAATAATTAATTCAAAACCATGGGCTTAGTGATTAGCAAATATGGTTGGTGAATCCTTAAGCATATATTGTGTTACTTTCAATTACCTTCTATGATATTTTAAAATCCAAAGCTATTGCTGGATGAGGTTTGTGGATAAATCCTTTGGATTTAAGAAAAAAGAAAAAGCACAAAACCCAGCTTCTTTCTGCTGCTTCTTTCTGCTTCATTCTGCTTCTAGGATTGGACTGTGAGAATGCTGAATGTGACACTATTTTTTTTTTCTGAAATGATGTTACAAAACTACTTTATGAAACTACCATCTCTTGTTCAGATGTTCACTTCAGTTCAGGAACTGCTATAGTACATTCAGTTTAAGAACAATTAAAATGACAGACTCAGTACAACAGGTTTTGCACAGCCCTTATGTCAGTTTTACAGTACAGATTTTTAGCAGACTTCACTTCTGGTATAAAATTACTCCTTCAAATTCATAAATCCTCAGCTAGGTAGAGCTGTAAGCAGTTTCCTATAAGAAAAAGTGTCCATCCTGGATCCAAAGAGTCAACTGGAAACAAAAGCTTTACCAGTTCCCAGTACAACACTAACTGTGTTTTCATTTGCACCATGGAGCAGCCCCAGAGCATGCCATCTGCTGTGGGGTGGGGTTTGGGGGAAACTAAAGGGGAACACTGTAACTGGTAGTGGGTGTTCAGACTGTGGGACTAGCCTGGAACTACTCCAAAATCCATGAGTTCAGCACTAGCTACTCTGCACCACAGATCTTCTATTACCCTATCCTTCGTGCCAACAGAGATACTGCCAAAATGCCACCTGTGGAGCGACACTTAATGCTTGTGGAAGTATTTAATTTTCTTCTGGTTAACCTGGTGCTGAGAGTGTCTCAGTTCATTTCTCTCCTGAGTCTGAGTAACAAACATTTCACATAAGTACCTTTGGCAATCAGACCACTTTTTGCTTGATGAACTATTTAGCTTGACTGGGAGGTTACAGCCCCAAGAACCTCCCACTTGGAGTCCCCATAAAGCCTCTAATTTTCTGCTAAAGTTTGCTGACAAGTTTGCCAAGCCTTCAGCCATATTTTTCTATGGTTTTATTTCCACTCCTGCCTGCCCTTGCTGCTGCTGGGGTCGAAATCCTTGCCAAACCTCCCAGGTTAGCACATTTCCTTCTTTGTACCATCCCAGTTAGAAAATGTTGCAAGGCAACACAATCCAAGCATTCATTTAGTTACACAGAAGTGTCTAGCTAAAGGCCACTGCAGCCACATACAGATTCATTTTTTGTGGAGAAAAGAGAAAGAAAAGGAAAATGTTCATGGGTCCCAGAACCCTTTTTTATTTGGAAGAATGGCTTTTAAATGAAGTCAAGCAGTATCTTGTTGTATCATTCATTTATTTAGCAAAGAAAGGAATGAATTCAAATACCCCACACAATGAACACATACCTGTTCCCTGATATCAAGATGGAGATTTACTTGTGAACAATTTTAAATGAATCTGTTTTCTTATTATTGAAGTCATCTTGTACTGTGCATGGATTTGTGCAGAAGCAATATATTTTGGGCTCAATCCTGTAAACACACTGAAATAAGTAACTTGTTACATCCATACCACGGAATTCGGTGTGGTTACTTATGGGATGACTAAAATCATATTCAAGAGCCTAGCTTTTGCCAATCTAAATTTGGACATCAAAATGACAGTGAAAATTAGAAATGTATCTCTCTATGCTCATTATACTGTTGGTGGAGAGACTTAAGCCCTTGCCAGGACATAACTCTGCCCCATCTGAGGATGTTCTCCCAGATGAGACATAGAGGGTGCTGGCGGCAGCTACAATCAGAACTTGGTCAGATGCCTCAAGTAGAGCAAGAAAAACTTCAACCAAACTGTTTACAGAACTGACCTCATACAGCAAAGCCATTATGCATACAATTCACTTTAGGAATGTGCTTACGTTGTGCTGACTTTAATAAAACTGGTCCCACATTTAAAGAAGCTAATATACTCATTCTATAATTGAGGAAAAAATATTGAAACATTTATTCCTACTAATATTTCTATTGCATCTGGGACATCTTACTTTCTTTTCTGGTTTGAAAAGCCATATGGTCTGATGGTCTGAGAATGTTTTTCACTTAACATAAGTGCTTTGGTAGCTCTTGATTTGTACATTGATGTGGTATTTTCCCAGAGGTTACTGTGGAGCTCTGGTAGAGCTAAGTAAATGCAGAGTCTCCTACACCCATCTGAGACTCTAATCAGTACTGCTTAATAGCCTGGAAATCAAAGCCATTTAAGCCCCACTCTTTCTCCCACTCTCTTATGAAAATACTAATTCTAGTCAAAAATCCCTTGATTAGGTTTAGCCAAACCACACTGCTCCAACAGCAGGTGACTGCAAACAGCTGGAAAAGCTTCCATGTAAAGCAACTTCAAATGACCTAAAAGCCATCAGGCTCAAATTGAAGTACAAGATAAATCTGCAAGCTGAGGAGTCCATTTTCTAAGCAAGTGAGGAAGTATGCTATGTATCAGACACAAAAACAGGCCCAAACTGTGTACTTGAGCACAATTCTACTTGGAGTTATCCAGTGAAAGTGTATACGGTACAGGATCTGACTGACAAGCCTGCTTCCACCTCACTCCATGTAGCAGGGCTACACAGAAACAGCTTTTCTCAGAGAATTTTGATCTACCTGCTGAAATGTTTGCATTCAAAGTGGAGAAATACTTTTAAATTTATGAAATCGTTGTAAAAGTGGTTTAGTAATATTAATTATTGGCCTCAGAGGAAATGCAATTATTTATCCAGAAAGATCACTTTATCCAAGCAAAAGGATGAGGGGTATTTAAGCATGACACTTAATAGGCAAGGGACCTGATTTTCCCTTTCCAAGAACAGAACAATGCTATAAGAAACAAATTTTGCCTTGCACAGATTTGAGAGCTCTATTGGCTTAAACAAGATTTGCAGGCAAATGCCCACTTTGTTACATTTTTGGCAAAAGACAAATAAGAGCTTCCATGGAGAAATCTGCTTTGCACCAAAATGTCCATAAGCTATCCTAGAAAAAGCGCTAAGCAAAAGAGATTGCGCTTTCCTTTGCTTCATGTATTGAACTACCTGGGCAGCTGTGTAAAACTCAGAAGGTGAAAATACTGATACAGGTGGTGCATCTGGGGTCCTCTAAAATTACCTAAAACACAAATATCTAACAGCTTTAAAACTTCTTGTCTCAGAATATAGCTTAACAAGGAGATCTTGGCATCATTTTTTTTCCTCATTGAAGTGCTGTGAAATTTCCATGTTTACCCTACTGCTTTAGCTAGAGGTTTGAATATGTGGTCTAGAGAATCCTGCTGTGGCAGGGCGGTTGGACTAGATGATCTTTCAAGGTCCCTTCCAACTCCTAACATTCTGTGATACTGTGATGTCTCTGCACATGTTTTAAAACAATGTCATCTAGGAAGCTAAATGACACAAAAAAAGTTTTAAAGAAACACTTTTCTGACAAGCTGACATGGTGTTTAAATGACATTATATGGGAGTTGCTCAAAGATCTGGAACACCTGAAATTCTCCTTTTGGAGATGGAAGTGTGAGTAGATTGAGCATCTGCAAATTGCAATTCTACCTATGATCATGCAGACTTAGCCTAGGGTATCATTACTGCATATATAACATATCTAACATATGTATCTATCCATTAAAAGAATGGCAAATAGGTCACTGTAAAGATAGGTGTGCCTCCAACTACTGAAGAGTAAAAAAAAAAAAAAGCTTATTTCAGATAATTTTAATTATAAAAGGTTAAAATAAAAATACATAGTTCAAATATTTTTAAGATATTGGTCTCATAACTAATAGTCTAAATACAAAATCCATAAGCCAGACCAGTGTGCTTTTAGTACAGGGGCAGAGAGAAACAGTGTTGTGCATATGTGTGTATGTGCATGTGCTGCTTTTTCTTGGCAGTGGCAGCAATAAAGACTTCATTTTCTTTATCTTATTTAAATGTAAAATTTTACTGTTTGGCATGAACACAGTGAATAAGATACTGGAATGGTTATGGTTCAGAGAGCTTTTTCTTCCCTCTATCTGTTTCACATAATTTTCTTGCAGAGAAAATTTCCTCTTACCCAGGGCAACCAGTTAATTCCTTCCTGGAAAACCAAATAGAATGTACAGAAAAAAAATCACAAATTACAGAGAACCAGTATTATTATACTGCTGTGAGGGTGGAGAGCTTTCTTTTGACTGAGTTAGTAACAGGGAGAAATATTCAGCTGGCAAAACCAGGCAGCTGATAATTGTTTTCATAGATGGTAAATGTGTGTTCACTTTACCACACAGCTTTTCAAAGACTACTTGCTTTGCATTTTTTTTTTCATTTTACTGCAGAATAGATATACCAGCACAGTGCTACATTCAGATCTATCCCCATTCAAAAATGCTACTCATTGCCATCATTAAATATGGTGTTTACCCTTGCTATGTAAGTGGCTGGACCACCAAAGTGGTGATCAAATGCAGCCTCACAGAGTCAGCGTTTCTTGGTATTTGTTGCTTTTTTTGTACATAGTTATGAATCACTATAATCTGTACATGTTTTCCTCTACTTGCCTATCATAGCATAACCTAATGATCAAGGGCTCTAAGCACAGAATGGAAACATTTCCAACCTGCTTCTCCTTACATAACTTCCTGTTATTCTGGTGTGATGATCTTTGCATCTAGCACACTCAGGAAAACAAAAGCCCAATTCTTTAATCCTTAATAATCTCTTTTAATTACTTTTCACAAGCTTCTGAGAATAGCAAATACTGCCTTACTACTACGTACTCTGGAAAATCTGGTCCAAATCCCTGCCCTTGCCTTTTTAGTTATACATCTGGAATTTCAGATACAAAAATAACAATGTCATGAAAATGGGTGAAGACAAACAGAACAAAGAAAAATCATATAACATTCTTTGTTTCCTCACCTGCCACTACAAAAGGAATTAAAATTGATAACTTAAACAGTATTTTAAATATTTACATCAGTGAAGTCCAACAAGATAATCACTTAAACACCATAAGAATGTTCCTCTAGGGGCTGACTAGCATGGTCAGACATGGCAGCAAGATGAGACAATGCTTTGCAAATACATCTGCATTTTCTGAGCCAGCTTTGTTTGTCAGACGTGCATATAAAGTAAAAGCTGGAAAGAGAAAAGCAGATCTATGATTATGCCTATGTACCCCCGAGAGCCTGAGACAGCACACAAAACATGGTGCAGTTGTATCTTTCCTTGTTCAGCCTGATGGCAAGTGCTACAGCAGAGATGAGTAGGTTCCCACAAACATGCACCAAGGAGGTTTAAATCAGCAAGGCTGGTTTACTAATGACACACTGAAAAACCTTCCAGTGTGTGCCTCTCCTATCTGCCCTTCTACCTCCCTTTGGGATATGCCCTTCCACCTTCTCAAAAACTAAACTGAACCAGGTCAAGGCTTTACGTGACTGGGCTTGGCTCACAACATGAAACCTCGAACCCTGTAGCTTTCTGGATTAATTCTAAGATCGCATCCCTCAGTACAGCCTTAGTTTCTGCACTCTGAACAGCTGAACTGCAGCTGGAGTGATTTACAGCCTGGACAGATCAGCTCTATAGAGCCCATACCTGCCACAGAGCATTGCTACACCACCACATTTCTTCTTTTGTTCCAGCACCGTGTGAGCTCTTATTGGTGGTATGAGCTCCAGCAGACTGCACTGAGGGCTCCATGGCTAATGGTAGAGTTCTCTTTTCAAATCTCATGGAAATAAAAGACAATGCCTAAAATAAAAACTAGATTTGTACTCCTGGCACAGCTTTAAGGGTAACTTTTTTCTTTTTCCTTTTTTTTCTTTTTTTTTTTAATAAAGCTCAGGAATTACTTAGTCACTTGGTAGAGAAATCTGACTGGAAGTTTATGAAACTAAGTGAAGTGATGCAATCCTCATGAGTGGTCCAGTGACACTGAGAAGCTATAGCTGTACCTGGCACTGAAGGGCAACCTTGCACTCTGCAAAGAAAGCATCATGTCACAAACAGGTGTTTTGGGCTTTTGACAGCAACGGGACATTGATGGCTTGGATCGTGCTTGAAATGTCTCTGAACTTCATCTCTGAAGCCTCAATCACATGAGCAGTCAGGTAGCACAGGCCTTGGGGACTGGGGAGTTACAGGAGGCCAGAAAATACACAAGCCCATTAGTACTCATCATAATTATTGAAATCTGTAAAATAAGTATTGGAGTAAGTCTTTGCAGTAAGGTGTGGATTGAAGTATTTGTTTCTCTCCTCCAGAATCAGGTTGTTTTTGTTAAATGCCTGGGGGAAAAAAAAAAAAACAAAACAGAAAGAGATTAGAAAATGGGAAGGACAGAAGAAAGGTAGCCACTAAGTGCTCTTCCACCAAGGAAGCAATTTCTGCAGCAAATATCTGTGTAAGTCAGTCAAAAATGCACTGATAAATATCTGCACATCTACAAAAGCTTGTATTCACATGTTCCTGCTTACATAACAACATTCCTGGAAAAAAGCAATGCTACTCAAAAAAGTAAAGCCAGGCACTTTACCTCCAATATTTCTAAATTAATTTTAAGATTAAAAATAGTTTTTAATAATACATATTCTGTTACTCTTTTTAGAATGATTCACTCATCTTTTTACTGACTGAGAACTATTTTCTCTTTGTTACATTAATGCCTTGGTTTTTCAAATGCAATATGTACGAGAAATATCTGAAAATCTTAAGAGTGTAAATCATGTTTTTTAAAAAGTGATATGAGTACTTAGAATAGGAATTTTTAAAGCTGATTGTTTTTATAATTTTTTTCTGCAGCTATCCACAGAGATGATCAGTAGAGTTTGGGAAAGCTTTACATTAGGTATGTATTTCACCACTGATTAAAAAATCTAAACTTTTCTTGCTGTTTATAATGAAATTCATTAAAATATCCTTAATTAGGAAGAAAAATGCAGAAATTTAAAACTAGATTACCCAGACAGAATTTAAGAAAAATCTTCAGTTACAAAAAGCTTTGCAGCTGCATGAATAAACATGTAAACTGTGTAATCTCAAGATACTGAACCAGGTATTTTCAGAATGCTCATCCTTCCTTAATTCAGAGGATCTAGAAAGAAGAGCTATTCTAGAAGATCATAAAAAGAAAACAGCTGTTTGGGAACAGTCACCATATGATATAGATGTGACAGACTCTCAGCTAATGTAAATCTGTACTACTCATTTACAGAATGTTTTGGATGTGAACACTTGCTCAGAGTCTGACCCAGAATACATTCACTGGATGCATCTCCTGTATACAGGCAAGGTGCAGGAAGATGAACAGTGCCCTTGACACCGTACCACTGAAGCCAAAGGAGTACCTTCAGTATACGTCACAGTGGTTGTTAAAAGCCCTATTTACTTCTTGACCAAGCTACTAGGGAACACAATTAGAAAGAAAAAAAAAAAAAAACACCAGAGAAGAAAACTTCAGTGGTCTGTTTATTCCAGGAAAGGCTGCTGCTGTATAAATTGTACACACACACAAAACCTAATTTCCTGTGTAATAGGGATTGACAAAGGAAAGGATCTGTAATTACAGTATCTCAAATGAAATCTATTTTTGTCATTCACAATCAGCATAATTTGACTTCAAAAGCCACTACAGAAAACTAGCAAGTAGAATTCTTTCGATACAGCAGAACTCTTATTTAGGGCCATATATGTTTTACATTCTAGAGCTCCTAACACACTTCTCACCTTGATGGCTTCTACAGAATCATATTTGTCCAGTTTGTTGATATGGTTGGTAATGCTGGTATTCAGAGGAGCTGGTGACACTGGATGGATCACAGTTGCATCATGGGACTGTTGTTGATATCGTTGGCAATAAGTGTAAACAAGCAGGGTAAGAAGGCAACCAAGTATTGAGCTACTTAATCCCACTGCGATCATGTGAAACATGTTGAACTCTGCAGAATGGAGAGCAGAAGGCAATCTTATTTTTAAGGAAGTAAACATAAAAGCTTAAGCTTGGGAAAAAATGTAGACAAGTGTTTGATTCGAATAAGGATAAAGGAAATGCCATGTGTTTCACAGAAACATCTCAATTGCAATTGTTTCTCCCTACAGTAGCAAATGCATGGTACTTTCCTGAAGGGATAGTTATAAGACTCTTAGCCAGCCGTAATATGTCCATAAGTATTTAGACTAAGGTTTTTGAAAGATGCTTAAATAAGTTTAGAACCCAAATAACAGATGAATGAATTTCATTTTGTATGTTGGAAGAGTTCAGCAAAATTTTTCTTCAGACAGTATAAAAAAGCCTTGTTTTATATAAATTACTTATGCAATGTACGTACATAGCTCTTTTTTTTTCAGTGAAATACAATATCACCTCCTCTGCTGTTCTCTTAGTTTTCTCTCTTACACACAGTGACTTGTGGCAGAACTAACAAAATCCTGACATCTTTGAATCACAATGCTGCCTTCCCTAAAATGTTTTCCATATTCTCTTTTTTTTTGGTGCACATCCCAGAGCCAGTAGCATACATTTTTTTCCACCTGCTGATTTGATTCTTGCTGGGTCTGACTGTTCTTGTATCTTTTGTATATGACCAATTAGTTCCCTTCTCTAGCCTTCAGAATTTTTTCTATATATAAGGCTGAGGGAGGGAGGAAGAAATGGTAGCACTTTAAGGGAAAATGGGCAGGAGAGAGAGTCCTTAAAGCCCACTGTTCTTTCAACTATAGCAACAAGAGAGTGCAAAATCAACAACAATGTTGTCTGCTCTGCCCTTCAAAGATACTTATGGGATCAGACAACGGGAAACCCTCTCCACCTATGCAAGGATTAAAACTGAGAGGAAGCTCATTGCTCCATGAAACTGTAAAAGGGAATCTAAAGCACAATCATCCCCTAATGGTATGAAAAGAGTTACCAGGTCAGATATAGCACCAGTAGGATTAGCTAAAAATAAAAAAAAAAATAATAATAATAAATACACTGTTTTTCATTGTTATTTCAAACTGAAGCTATGCCTTTTGATTAGGAAAGAAGTATCAGTGAGAAGCTCACGTTGGAGATTTCATCTTAACCTTGCTGAAAGTTTGTTTGTGGTTACCTGAATACACAAATGAAAGATTTTAAACTGAAGATTGGTATTAGTCTGAAAAACATTTATTAGACATTTTTTACTGTAATACAGAAAAATGGGTCAGTACATCAGTCCCATTTTTTTCAAATGCCTACTGTAGGACCTTTAAATGCCTACTGGGTATTTAGAAACACAAACTAATATTAGGTGACTAGACTTAGTGCCCCAATAGATAGATTATCACTGAAATATTCTACTACACTTTATGAGAGTTTCCCACTGTTGCAAACACTTGGCAAAATGTTTTCAGAGTACTACTGCTAATTATCCTGGCTCCCATAATGAGTTACCATGCACACTAGTACCCTTGCATAACCTCTGTGTTTTCATTGTTCCTTATTAGGGTAAAAATGCAGCTTATCTGTGCATGGAAGAATACTAGATCCGGCCAGAGCTATTACCATGACGACACAGACTAAGCGTGATAGCTCAGCACAAAAAAATAGTCATTTTTCCTTTTTCTCCTTATTGTTTGGGGTTTTTAAAAAGTTTTGTCTTTCAAGATTTGTTCTGCTAGCACCAGAACTCTCTGGAATGGAAGGTTTTTTTCTTAATTTTAGTTTTGTCTTTGGCAGTGAAGCTGAAAATGAGTCCCAGATAAAGTCTGAGCTATTAAATGGGTTAGCAGGCTGGCCTTCTGCTATTTATTTGGAGTCCCAAAAAGGCTTGTAAATTTTTGTCTTGAAAAAGGTGGAACAACTTTACAAATTTTGACCTGGAAGTGGAAGTATTAACCTGCTTGAAAGTAATAAGGCTTTACAGAGGGATCTGGACAGACTGGATCAACGGATTGATGGGCTGGGGTCAACAGGATGAGGTTCAACAAGGCCAAGTGTCAGGTTCTGTACTTTTACCACAACAATCCCACGCAACACTACAGGCTTGGGGTAGAGTGGTTGGAAAGCTGCTCAGCAGAAAAGGACCTGGGGGTGCAGGTCGACAGCCAGCTAAACATGAGCCAGCAGTGTACCTAGGTGGCCAAGAAGCCCAACAGCATCCTGGCTTGTATCAAAAATACTATGGCCAGCAGGACTGGGGAGGTGATTGTCCCACTGTACTGAGCACTGGTGAGGCCACACCTTGAATACTGTGTTCAGTTTTGGGCCCCTCTCTACATGAAGGACAGTTTGCTGCTGGAGCCTGTCCAAAGAAGGGCAACAAAGCTGGTGAAGGGTCTGGGGTACAAGTGTTATGAGGAACGGCTGAGGGAACTGGGGTTGTTTAGTCTGGAGAAGAGGAGGCTCGGGGGGACCTTCTCGCTCTCTAAAACTACCTGAAAGGAGGCTGCAGTGAGGTGGGGTTTGGTCTCTTCTCCCAAGTAACAAGTGATACAACTAGAGGAAATGGCTTCAAGTTGTGCCAGGGGAGACTCAGATTAGATATTAGGAAGAATTTTTTCACTGAGATGGTTATCAGGCATTGGAACAGGCTGTCCAGGTCTGTGGTGGACTCACCGTCCCTGAAAGTGTTCAGAAAACATGTAGACACGGTGCTTTAGGACATGGTTTAGTGGTGGGCATGGTAGTGTTGGGTGGATGGTTAGACTCAATGATCCTAGAGGTCTTTTCCAACCGTAATGATTCTACCTACTTATAGCTAGTTTATAATAGCAATTTCTTTTTGAGACAAGGGTGACTGTTGTACTGAAAAAAAGGAAGTACAAACATCCAGTAATACAGATTCTTGCCTCAAAGGTCAACAATGGCAGATGGATATTAAATGAGAAATCCTGTAGCAACTGCATCTCTTTTCTGTACAAGTGTAAATACTGAAAATGTGGCATTTAGAAGATAGAATAAAACTAAGAGAGTGCAAAAGGTGAAACAAACCCAAAAAATGTTTCAGCATTTAATACACATCTAGAGCTGGAAAGCTTACCACCACATAGTTTTTCTTCTATGCTGCTGGATCGTGCCACTGATATTTCTGGAAAAATAAACAAACCACTTATGCCAAGGACTAAAAATACTACAGAGAACTCCTAGTTTGATTAACACAATAAGGATTTAACAAGGATTTAAAAATTCATTCTACTACATTCACTCCAAATCCAAAGTACAAAAGATTTTGACTATGTGGTAGAATAAACAAAAATATCTCATGACATCTTCAGGTTCCTTAGTTCCCAAGCATAAGCAGGAACATATTTATGATTCTTGCCTCAAAACACCTCTGGAATTAGAAGAAGTATACAGGAAAACATTCTTTGTGGAGTTTAAGCATGTTGAGGAAATGCTGATTTTCTGAACAGTAAAATTAATGAGAGTTTAATTGTGTTCAAATGGGCTCATTACTTCTAGCACTTATATGAAGCCCTAATGTGAAAAGAGAGAATTTACAAATCTTAAAAAAAAAGATGACTGCACTTTCATGGGTCTCCATTGTAAATAAAAAAAAATGTAATTCCAGCCTGTATCCTTACCATTTTGAATTTGGAAACATTCTGAATAAATATGGAATAAAATCTGTTGACAATCAAATTTTCCCACTGTTTACTTTAGGACCATGGCTCCTGTGAAGCAGAGTCCTGCCTTACAAATCTCTTGAACCTCTCTGAAAGAGTCAATAATCATGTGGAGATGGGTGGAGTAACTGACACAGTCTACTTGGATTTCAAAAAATCTTTAAAGTTCTTTGTCAAGGTTTTCCAAGCAACAAATGAGAGGAGGGAAAAGACAGAAAACTGGGTAGTACTATGTGCCCAGTTCTTACAATGGAGGAATGCTACCAGTTCTGCAGGGACACAGGCTTTTTAAGCAAAGAGCAAGAAAAGCAGGAGGCAAATGCAGCTTTGAAGGCATGCTGTGAAAATCTGCAAAACTAAGCAATGTACCAGAAGACCATAAAGCTCTTCAAGGTAATGTTAGTTAGGACTAACTCTGGAAACACAACAGCATCAATGAACAGAAGGAGCTATTTTTGTACTCCACCAGAATCACTCTATATACTAAGTTTTGTGGAGGAACACAGCAGTAAGCATGAGGAGGACGACATAACGTGAGGGTGGACATGCCAGCACACTAGCTGAGGAAAGGAGAAAGGTGACATTAGATAAAGAAAGTGAGGGAGAGAAAGAAGTCTGAGTCAGAGGGCCTGGCAGAGTGAAAGTGAGCTGAGCTATCCCAAGAAAACAAGCATGAGCATAATGGAATGACTTTATTTGCTGTGGTACAGGTAACTTGAGGAAGAGTGGCAAACAAACCAGAAGGGTGAGAAAAGAGGTGGCTAACTAGAGATTCTGAAAAGACCTACTTTCCAAAACAAGTTGTAGAGCTTACATTGGATTATATTAATGAAGCTGCTTCAAAAGTCTGAGAAAAAGAGGAAAATAAATGTGGGAGTTTCTGCTCTCACACTGACATTTTTCATATTGGTTTTGGAGGAAAAAATAATATTTGAAACTTAAAACATTATGCAACATCCATAAAAACACTGTTTAAATTTGTTGATTTCTCTGTTATATTGTACTGCATAGTCACAGAATAAAAGGTTGCTGTACTGAGTAAACATAATTACATTTCAAATGATACATTAAAATGTAAATTTCTCTGAGTGTGAAAAGACTGCTAGCTTTTCTTAATGTACACAGGCAGAAGGATGTTTGTTAACAGCAATGCAACATGGCCACTCATACTGTTATGTGGATTTAAATTACTGCTGTAAGTAAAGTACAGTCATGAAGTTTGACAAATGCTACCGAGTAATACAACATAACTATCCATCAGGTACTTTGAAGTCATGGGGGAGATAAGGACCTGAGGCACAGTTAATAGCATTTACTTTCTATGCAGTTATAATTGAATGGACTCTGAAATGATTTCCAGATTAACTACCACAGCAACCCCTTTTGTATAAGTGAACTCCAAAATCTAGAGAAATTTCCCTAATAATGCCAAAGTCTCAAAACCACATCAAAGTAAAAAGCACACAATTTCTCCTAGCTGTCTGTAGTAATCCCTGTACCCTACTACCAAGCCAGATGGGAGGGATCTGCAGAATGTTGTGACAGTGACTAACCAGAGTCCTAGGTAGTGACAGTAGGGATGGCTCCATAGAACCAAGTGCCATGAGGCAGATTTTCATGACACTAAATCTAGCAACATTAGCTCTATATTGTAGACCAACACACTTTGGCTGACAAAAGGCACGTTCTGATCCAGCCCTCAGCTCTGCACAGTGCAGTCTGGGACAGTACTATGCCTTGCTCCTGAAATGGTGAGAGCTTTCACTAATCCTTCAAGAAGTAGGCTGATCTCACCTGGTATAAAATTGGAGTCCAAAGCACAGGCTCGGCTCTCCGTGGTGTTGCCCGTGCACTGGCTGCCCACAGGAAACAAAATGATGCACTGACGGACACGGAACTGGAAGCCAGATGAGTCACAGTCAGACCACTCAGACCACTGGGACCAGCTGTCTGCAAAAGGCAGAGAGGGACACACATGCAGACACTGCAATTAAATGCTTCAGGTACACCGAGTGAGAAATAGTCTGTACTACTGAGTTATGACAGAACACCTCATCCTCAGCTACCACCAACTAGCAACGGACAGCTCTTTCATTGTGATAAAACGAAGGCAGTTCAGCTTTGGCAAAAGTCTCTGAAATGTAAAGATGTATTACAGATTTGGCTTCTGTCATGGCCTTTCTGTGTGAAAGTGAGAGGCCAGAGGGATTCTGTGGTAGAGACTGAGTGATTATGGTGGAGTTAATTCCAGTCTAGGTCACTAGGGTGGACAATGACACTATCTTTTTTTTTTATGTACCTGACAAGCAGCAATGTGAACTATTAGAGTGCGTAATCCAGGTCTGAAAAAGGATAAAAAAACCTGTAGTATATTGCAGATACTTTATTTTTTTTGTTATTTCAGGTCCATTTCATTGCTGTAGATAGAAGATACCAAGAAGTTTTACCTTCTCTTCCCCAATCAGTTCATTATCAACTTCTGTTGTTTCTCTGTATTTCTTCCTCTGCCTACGCAGTTTTAATTAAAACATTTTTATTTCATGCCTGTGTGCCTCAGAATACTTCCCTTAAATGAATTGATCTCACTCCCATTAGGTGCTGTGAGTTTACTGAGCTCAGTTTTCCCACAATTCAAGCATGTGTCTTCTCAGTTTGTAAAGTATAGTAAAGACAGAGCTCAGTTAAACTGTTGTCTTTCTTCTGCCAGCTTTCCCACTGTGATAGGTTTTATGGTTCTGAGATGGAATAAAGAGTCCTACTATCTCAAACCAACTTTTTTTCTTCTTTAACAATTTGATATTATGCCAAAATGAGGCAAATTGGCAATTTCATTTTGCTTTAAACAAAAAGTATAGATTAATTTTGTTTCAAGTTAGATTGAAGAACATTTAAACTTGTGAATGATTTTGAAAATTTATGAAGTTTTTGTACACTTTTTGTGAATCAGGCAGAAAGTCAGGAATGTCTTACACTAGTTTGTTCCCCTTTCAATAAATACATTGTATAAATCCAGTATATAATGTTCACATTTACTCATTACTTTGTCCTTGGCCACAGAGGCAAAAGTTAAAACACTGTCATCTAAAATTTAACAGATTCTGGCAGGAACATTTGAGATTGCAGTCTTGAAAAAAGTCAAACAACAGATGCTTTTCATGACAGTGGTCGACATTCACTTCCTAACCAGTAACATGGTAAAAGAAATGGATGGAGAAAACTGACATCTTTAGCACAGAAAATCTCAGGCAGCGGTTCTGGGACATTTTCAAGATAGAGACAACAGCAATCCAATCTCCAGCCAACAGTGGTTGGAGACAAGAGCAACCAGTCCTAGCAGTCTGTGGTTCAGACACACACCATTGCTTGTAGAGTTGTTCACAAAACATTTAATCAGCAGATGAAGTAAAAACCTGGATACTGGTATCTATGAACAGTCAGCAACTGCCTGGATGGGTCCTCCTTTGAACAACAGGGCAAATACTTTGATACAAGCAGCTGATGTCAAACAGCAAGATCTTGTTATTGTGAGGAGCAAGAATACTCAGCTATGTCCTCCGGCTCTTCTGTTTCCTAGGAGAGGAATGAGAGTCCCGTTTGCAGAGTGGGTAGTAGAACCATGGAGGCAGATGACATGTAGTCAGAGGAGTAGGAGAGCTGAGGTGGGAGTCAAGCAATTGGACAGGCTTGATTGTGATGTGGCACGTCTAGGAGCTGCTGTTGTCACTGCCAGTGTCAGCTATTGGACCTAAGTAAAGTAAGTACGTGGGTCCTTACCTTAACTATGTATTAACAATAAAGGCTTGTTCATTCAAGTTTAAAGGAATACTGCTCATTACAAATCTTGGCCCAGCTCTCATTGCTGGCAGAGCACATGTTTAAGCCAGGGCCAATACTCTCACCCAATCCTGGTATAATTGGGATATATGTACCAGCTGCCAAAATGCTCATGAGCATCCTAAATGCAGCTTGTTGGCTAGTGCACTCTACAGCCCCATCTTGTCCAATGTGCTTTTGGCCTACCAGGTTCCTTGCTGAAGGGGCTACATCCTGTAATAAAACAGGAACCTCAGGGTATGCGTAGAACATGCTAGGTCAAATCCTGGTGACAAGACAAAACTTACTGCTTCAGCCTGACCTTTACCTGTCCTATAACAGACACTACATGCATTGGAATCTTCACACATATGCGAGGTAGAGCATGTTGCTCCCACTTTTGAGTCCACAGAATTGGAGAGAGGGGACATCAGTACAAGTGTGAGAGGGATGGACATCCCTGCAATGGTGGATCCTGGTGTCAAACCTTTGTTTTGAGGAGTGGCACTGTCAGGAGCTCAGAAAGTCACACAGGAGTAAGGCAATCAAGAATGATAGATGCATCATTTCAAATTGTCAGACCTGCCCTTTGTGGAGCCACTATTTTTGCCATCACACAGATACTGAACTCATAGCTTTTGCATGCACTTCTTCAGACTCAGTTATCCTGCTTTGTCCCTTTGATTTCTTTATCTTCAAAGTATCTGAGGCTCTCTTGCACCTCAGACAGGCTCCTCTCAACTTGCTCCTCAGTTCTTTGCAAGAGTCACAAGAATGTAAAAAAGAGGGTGGACTGGAGAGGTGTTTAACCTGGAAACTGCTTTTTGCCTGTAATGGCAAGGCTTACTCAATGTCATGTCTTCTTCCTACAGAGTCTTGGCTGGCCTTTGAAGGCAGGTTAAGTCCAAGCAGTCCCCAAAAGATCCCTTGGTGAAGAAGGCACCTCAGAAAGATCAGGCCACCAGACTGTAATATTATAAATTTCTTTCATGCAGAACTACACCATCATTTCCAAATGTTCAACTGCTGTATCCATTATTTGCATGTGTGAGTTAGCAATTCAAAGACAGAATATATATTCCCCTCTTACAGATGCAGTAAATACTTTAGGTATAAAATACTGGTTTATTCAGTACATTACAGGCACTGTTGCAACCGATAACACTTACTGATAAGCAGCCTATAAACAACTACTGATCATGAGTGCAGCACTTCCATTCATATTAATGTGATTTGCATTTGGATAAATTGAAAGAAAAACCACAAGCATCTTTTAAAATGAAAGATGAGGAAAACTGATGTATTTTGCAGACACAAGTCTCTTACTTCCTTTTAAGTGCACACCTGTATTCGCTCAGTTGGAGTTGCCATTAACCCTCCATATCCTCAAGAAATTAGTATCAAGATTCCAGAAATTTTAGTTTTCTTCTAGTTTTGTTTGGCCAAAAAACAAAGGTACTATTTCAAATGCCAAGAAGTCTTTGCTCTTTTCACAACTTAAGAAACATTATAAATAATTTTCATTTTTACATATGCATTTCTGTGTTGGTTGGTTGTTCTTAGATTCCAAGTGTTAGTACTATTCCATTCCTGTATTAAACATCACTCAAGCACCGAATGTCACCAATGGTACTTGCAGACCTCCAAGGAAGAACCACCAGCGACATAATTCTCACCACAAGAAAATGGCTCTGCAAGGGTGCAAGAATCTGTGCAAATGTGACATGTGTAGTCCTCGACTTATTTTTGTCCCATACCAATGTGAAATCATAGCAATAAAAGAAAGTTTTGAAATCTACATTGTAAACATGAGGATCGAGCCATTTTAACAAATAGTTGATAATGTGTTGCTTCAAAAAACTATGGTAAGTTTTCAGTGAGATTGAAATAATAAAACATCACAGAATGTGAGAAACACATTTCACTCTCTAAAATTTTATTCCTTTATAAAAGTTTTGATATTCTTGATCCAAAATGAAACCAACCTCCTCTTCTTCCACCCCCTATCTACTTCAAAATCTGGGTAACAAGCAGGTCAAAATAAGATGGAGAGATTATTTATAAATGTTTGCAATCTGTCACTACCAGAAAAATAGTAGTAGAAAATAAATGTGCAACAAGAGAAATAGCCAAAATACTAGCACAATGAACATGCCAGTTCTGACCTTTTAAAGATGCCTTAAAGATCCCAAGGTATGGGATCTTTATGTATGAAACTTCTACATACAAATGTACACTGTTTGTCTTGAAAAATCAAATTATCTACAGATTTCTATGTTTGGAGGTTTGTAAACACAATAGAGAGTGCTGCATCTGCTTTAATTTTGACAAAGTAGGTACGTTTATTCTGCTTCAAGTCATGCAGCAGCTAGAAAAGGAAATTAACTTAAATTGTAGTTCAGCACAGGTGATCAGATCCATAAATTCAAACTCATGAGGCTTGTGGATTCATGTGCACAGCCTCATCATACGAGCATAAAAGTTTTGCTATGAAATCTAAAAGCAATAACTGAAGCAACTAATACAATGTGGCATCAGAGCTGCTTATTTCCTCTTGCTGTTGCCTGCAATCCATTAATCAGCCACAAATGAAAACAAATTTTCCCACTGGCTTTTCACTTATTATTTTACCTGGTTTTATGTGTTTTTACTTCATTTAAATTGCATGGAAAAAATGAGTTTCCTTTAATACAGGTCAGAAGGCAGAGACAAAGTTACAGAAAAGGTCATAACCCGTAATATCTTAAAATGAGCAGGAGTACTGAGACATTTCATTCAGTAAGTACTCCACAGTCATTTAAAAAGTTGAAGTCTCTGCTCTTTAACATCCAAAGCTGAAGGAGGTACTTTACAAAGAACATTAACGTTTGCTTCGTGTAACAGGGCAAACATTATCTGCTTGAAGGACCTTGTGATAGCACATGCTGAACAGCAACCTGAGCAACCTGCTTGCTGTGAACCTTTAGTGTTATATCAAATACTCTTCTTTGTGATGTTGTTATTAAAAGTCTCCCAGGCTGTTTGCACTATCCACTTATATAATTTTATCCAGAGCTAGAACTTGGTAACTTAAATTTTAAGTTTTAAAGGGGAATGGAGGAGGTGGTGTCCTGTGGGCTAAATCCTGCTATTCCTTGATTTACTGTGATTATAGCATGTAAGAGTTGATTGTGCATTTAGTAAGGGAGACAAACCATTTGCTTCTAAAGAATAGACCATGGAGCATTATGTTGTCTAACTGTGAATGCCATATTCTGTGGCACATAAACAATAAAGCTGCATGGGCTGATTTGTAATACCTGGACATGGCTGCGTGTTGCAGAGTGCTTCTTCAGTGTGCAGTCCAAGGCAGATATCTCCTCCATATGCTGGTGCAGGGTTTGTGCAGGAGCGAGTTCTCATGTAATGTCCTCCTCCACAAGTTGCTGAGCACTTTGACCAAGATGACCAACAAGACCAGCCTCCATCCACTGAAAAGACACAAAATATCATATTGTTCCAAGTTAATGGACAAGTTAATATAACTCAACACATTTCTCATAATCTGTGGATCTAATTCATGGTCTACTGAAATTACTGGACGTTTTTACGTGCCACTGAACATACGACCACAAATCTAATCCTACTACAATGCAATTTATTTTATATACATTAAAAGCCCTGGTATACTGGAAAGCATAACAAAGTTACTTATCCATATAGGACACTTTCAACGGGTACCATAACATCTTTAAGGCCAAGACTCTTTTCTTTTTCTTTTCTCTCTTGCGATGATATAAAATACCAAAGCTTGTGTAGCAGAAGTATTACAAGCTTGAAGTAATTTTTTATTCATGAAATAAAATTTGGCCCAATTATGTCAACAGACAAACAAAGGAATACAGATTTTGTTTTGTAAACCAGGTGAGATGTCTTAACCTTACAGCACATTTCATTTGATCTAACACAGTTATATGGTTTGATGAGCCAATACAATGTTATAATCTCAATGCAGCTTTAGCTAGCAGCAGAACAGTCATAGTAGTTCAAAAAAGCAACAGACAAATAACAAAAAGGAGTTGCCTCTGAAATTTTCAAACACAGATTGTTGAAGGAGAAATATACTTTTTCTCCCCTTAGTATTTGCTGCTTCAGGTGTGCCAAACTGTTCTCCAGTCTGAGTTTTCAAAAGTTTCCTCTGAAATGTAGGCTGCATTTCATGGAAGCCCATTTGTCAGACAGCTTTTCAGGCATGGCCACTAGACAGGCAGCTAATGAAGTTCACTTCACTGCCTGCACCAGACTGAGTTCTTTGTAGCCTCTGTTCTTAAAGCAACTGCTCCAGGATGTATTTCTGGCATTTATGGCAGTATTGCAGCCCACCTGCCAAAGGCTTCCTGCCTGCAGCCACATGACAAAGTCAGGTGTACTTCTTCCAGGGACAGCATTCCCTCTGCAAAGAATCTCAATTTTGTTTGTTTCTCTTTGGGGATAAAAAAAAAAAAAAAAAAAAAAAACAAAAAACCCCTTAACT
>VWZX01009982.1:91257-271063 GCA_013399015.1 Galbula dea
GTTGGTCAAACATGACTTCCCCTTGGTAAACCCATGCTGACTGCTCCTAATGACCCCCTTACCCTTGATATGCCTAGAGACAGAGTCGAGGATAAAGTGTTCCATCACCTTTCATGTTCATATCCTACAGAAAATCAGTTTCTTTTCAAACCTCTGTTTAATTATTAAGGAAGCAAGTGCTAATGCTTTAATTAAGGAAATTATTTACAACGTCTGAATAAAAGAAAATGTGTAACTCAACTGACACTAATAGACTAGATCCTAACTATAACAAAGGCAATGTGCAAGTAAATTTTTGTTTTATGACAGGGCCCTAAACTGAGCAGAATTTTCCTCTTTGTTTCCTCCCATCACTCACAGCAGCAGTGGACATTTTACCACACAAGACAGAAACTGATTGTTGTTTGCTTTTAAAAATACTAGGTAAGTACACATTTTCTGTACACAATTTTTACTGTGTGCTCATTTAAGACATTCCTTGTAAAAGTTTACTTCATCATGTGTTGAAACAACTGATTGGAACCGAAGTCTCCACAACATCCATACAATATGTCAACAATGACTCCTTTTGATCCTTTCTGTTCAATCAATCGAATAGCCTTTCAAGAAGTAAACCAGTTTCGACTGGTTTATTAAAAGGCTATTCCGTAATTATCTCTTAGGATAAAAAAAAAAGAGGTTCCAAGTCAGGAAAAAAAATGACTTACGATGAAAATTTCTGGGCAGTATTTGCATTTAAATTCTGTCTTAGATGGAGAGGTAGAACATAAAAAAATACTTGCTTTTGTTTTGGTAGCATAGTATATCAAAAATGCACTTGGTGAGCCGAGTAGAGTAATTTCTATGCAAAGGCAAGTGAGAAAATGAGCTAGGCGAATGTGGTTATTTCATATTAAAACCTGCATGTGCATTCTTTAAATGCAATTTCAGATAGAGCATACCCTCAGGTTCTCAACTGCTAATCAAACAGGTAATTTGCTAGTGCATATCTAAGGTTATTAGCTAATCCTGTAAGTGAAGTTATTGAATATGTAACATTTTACTGTCTGATTGTTTGTAACATTATCCTGTAAGTCAAGAAAGCATGGAGTTGGCACCTGCATGCTAAGCACAAGAGTTGTAAAAACTTTTGCAAGTAATGTATCTGGCCTCTGAATAGCCTCATTGGACAGACAGAATTTTTGGAATCTAGTACTATATTCCAAGTATGTCATTTAAATAATTTATTTCCATTGTTAAGGAATTAAATGATTGCTACATTTTTTCCAGGATATATTTATTAGCCAAATCATCTAGCTATAAAGCTGTATGAAAGAGTTTTATGCCACCTATCATAAATAAATACTACATCTTGGTAGACTGCTTGACTTGTTCTCTTATTCATACAGTCACTGGAAAACCAATACGTCCTTTTGCCTGAGATAACTCTATTCATGTAGTATTATGCAAACTCATATCTAAGGTTATTTGTCTTCAGTGCAGGTGAAATATACTGTGCAATTTTATGACAATTTCAAGACATGGTATTTTTAAACAGACCTTGCCTTTAAAAAAGAATGAAATAATGTCAAATAAAAGCAGAAGCTGTTACCTAAGCTATTCATTTCATGCAATATTAAGGATTTACCTTTCCAGATACTCTCTTTGTTTCTTTCTTTCTTTTTTTTTTTTTTATTTACAATGATCCTTGACTAGCTCAAAGGAATAATCAGAGGCATTGGCATTCCTGCTGCAGTGTATAGACCTGCATGAAACAGAATGACAGCCTGAGATTGCCTAGACAGAAGACAAATTGTCCGCAAACATTACCTGTGGCTTGTTCACTGTAATGGAGACAGTGACCCCCAACACTTTATACTTATTTTTCAATAGACCAGAGCAAGAGTTACAAATGCACATGCATTTGAAAATGCCATCTGCCATCTACCTATAGGTGGCCAGGAACACAGAGACTGATGTAACATCCAAGAATGTCACCACAACTGCAGTGATCATGGCTGTACTGTAAGACTTTGGATGCAATAGGAGAAGTGGGTCTGGGAAAGACAGGAAATGACAGACATGACATAACAGACAACGTTAGATCTGATGATGGTTGAGCTGGACAATGTAATCATAACTGCTTTTCTTAGCCACTATTTACCTTCAGGCTGCCATCCTAAATTTCTAGGCCTTTCAAGGACTATCGTAACTACCTGTTTTATTTGTCCCCAGAATTTTCCTTCTCAGCAACACAGGATGATAAAGCATCATCATGGTTAAATAACATCAAAGGAATGAGTATTTACTACTTGAGTTTTTACAAGACCTAAATAGAGCTCTGTGGTTTCTTTCATCTTTCTTTAAAGTTGCTTAGCAACACAGCACCATCTGGGTTTTTTTTTTGGGGGGGGGTCTGTTTTTCTTTCTTCCTTTTGTCACAGTGTCCTTAATGTTATTTTTGCTTCTTATGAGTGGAAAAATACACAGCTTCAAGGAAAGTTCCAGTCACTACAGTTTCTTTACATAAGAGTTTTGTAGAGCTGATGGACAGAAGCAAGTTGTTAAAGCAGTTCATAGTGAAAGATACAGACTCTTTACATTTTCTGACAATTACTGAGGTTGGTCCCTTTTGGAAGAAGGCACTGTTTGGCTATCAGGGTGCTCTCAAACAATGCTTTATATAGTAAAGCAAACAACTTTTTGCCTCCTAGCTGTTGTTAATAAATATTTCTTCACTATAATGAGAAAAAAAACACAACAAAAAAACCCGAACAAACAAAAAACTCAAACAAAGGAAGAAACAAACAGCAACCCAAACCCAAAAACATAGGGAAGAGGATGTACTAGGGAGAAACAGTGTACAAAACAGGGTCTTCTGAGGTCATAACAAAACATCCACTCTATTGGAGAATTTCCAAGAGACATATTAATTTCCAAGCATATATTGACTTTCAGCATGACTTAAGCACTGCTTAGTATATTTCCCTATAACTCATCTTTCTTAGCAGTTTGCATCATAAGGAGTTAATCCTGTGTGCAATAAGCAGAACAGGGAGCAAAATAAATTGGATACCCTGCTATGCACTTTGGGTTTTATAAGGAAGTGGAAGGAAGCATGGGCATACATGTTGACCTCAGTTGCTTTCATGAGAACACTGATATGATTGCAGGCTATTTAACATGTTGTCTGGTCTGATTTAAAATTTAAACATCATCATAATCTTTGGGGGTTTTTGGTGTTTGCCTTTAGTTTTATAACTTTTTACATTCACCTTTTTGAAAGTGTAGCAAAAGGGCACAAGAATTGCTGAGAGGTCTGTCTTTGCTAGATGCATGATGGAGTACAAATAAAGGGGCATTAGTCCTTTCCACCCATAGAAATGCAGATTGTGTGCTTCACAGTAGCTGACTAAAAGTTATGGGTGGCCTACAGACACAAAAGAGTACTGCTCCTCTGCAGACATCTGGGGATCATCCCATTCCACATCATTTAGTCTACTGCTTTTCCTTATCCTGTGGGATATTGAGGCATGTTTCAGTGTGGGAAAAAACAATTTTTAGAGCATAGTTTGTAAAGACAGTCCTGTTTCTGTGATGCTACACATACCTTTTAATCATAAAAGCAACGCTGCATGAAACAGCCAATACAGTGCAATGCAGAAACACAAAAGGCAAATAAATACTCCTAAGGAAAGCTCAAAAATGAAGGATCAATTCAGGTTTAACCCAGTCTGTAACTGAGACTCTTAAGTTAGAAAACCAAGAGTTGTTTCCAAAGAGCAGTTTAACCCTCTAGAACCTCAGTGACTACAGAAGCAGCCTAGACAGATCAAAGCACGTGGAAAGATGGGCTTCAGCAGCCTCAGAAATAAGCTTTACTGAACCAGAGTAATTTCCCCCCATGACTTAGAAAGTTACTGCATGATAAATTTTGTCTGTTCCTTTAAATATATTCCTGTTTCTTGGTGGTCAAGAAAAACTGCAAGGAAAAAAAAAAAGAAGAGGAAAAAGCCCAAAAAACAATAATGAAGAAAAAAAACCAGCAAGAATTAGCTTTAGGGGATGCATAAATAATTTAAACAGTCTTTCAGGGAATTTTGTATATTTGAAACTCTCTATTGTTATTAGCACATTTAGTGATATCTGAATTTATTCAGTTCTCAGCCAAAATGTTGTAAATAAATCAAACTAAAACCACTACAATAAAAATCTGAAACCAGTAAAATCCCAAAATATTGTCATAAAGCACCACAATTTCAAATTTAAGAGATTGCAACTGTCTTCTCTCTCTGATCCACCACTGTGCACTGAGGAGAAGAGGGAACAGGAATTCCAAGCTACCCACTGGTACTCATATAGCTATGCTTTAAATACTCATATAGCTATGCTTTAAATTCCTAATTAAGGCAAATCAGCCAAGTGTTCCCATGTGCAAAAGAATAAAAGGGAAGGCAACAAGAAGCAAAATGAAACAAACATGTAGAAAAAGTTGTCTTTTCCTACACTAATAACTGAAGATATATTTAATACTGTGAACTAGGACAGAATTCTCCTGCTCCTCAGATCAGTTTGGCCACGTGAAAACTGAATTCTAGGAAGATGCCTTACTTTACACTGACTCCCAAACGATTTCTGCAGATTATTTGGGAGAGTACTAGTTAGGTCAAAGGCAAAATTGTATGAAGAATCAATCTAAAACTTGTACAATACAGACAAATCATATTCCAGGGCCTAGCTATGATTTCTGGTATTTTTCTAGCACTGTTCAATTTACTATTATATATTCAGTCTTTAAACACTATCAAGAAAAAGTAATCTGCCCAGTGACTGCTAACAGTCTGCACATCAGTGAACCATTTACTCTGCTACAAGCAGTGGTAAAAAAAATAAAATAAAATCACTGTTTCTTTCTTCCCTGCAGGCTCAAGAAAGATTTAATAGTAGCTTCTGAAGGCAGGTTCTTGGGGGCTTCAGCATTTTTTTAAAGTGCTGGGATCTTGTAGCACATTTTACCATAAATTACTCAATATTAATATACTAATATTAATATACTAATTAGTATATTTTAAAAAATGCTGCAACACACTTAACCAGACAAACAGCCAGTACACTTGTTGACTGTTCCTTGGGCTTTTTTCTCTGTGTCAATCCTTCAGGTAACTTAGTATCTTCCAGGATGACACTGAGCCCAGATTAATTGATTTAGAAGCATATATTGACTTTCAGCATGACTTAAGCACTGCTTAGTATATTTCCCTATAACTCATCTTTCTTAGCAGTTTGCATCATAAGGAGTTAATCCTGTGTGCAATAAGCAGAACAGAGAGCAAAGCAGAACCTGAGCCTGCTCAGGAAGGCTTCATAAGCAGCAAGGCTTCTTTATGGCTGCTGTCTCATCCCTTCCTATTAACCAGAACATTTCTGAAAGGCTAATGACTTCCCTGGATCGTAACTAAATGGTTCTGTGCCAGCAGGGAGCAGGTGAATCTGTCCTTACCTTGAGGGAGCTCAGGTAAATCTGAGAAAGGATCAAAATTCTTCTTTCTTTCTTTCATTTTTATTTTTAAATGGCCATGTACTATGTACTATGGCCATTATTTTCAGATTGAGGTCAGAACAAAATCTCACATTCCATAGCCTTTCTGTCTGCACCTCTCTTACTTACATGGACAAGAATGAACTATGTAGGGTCCCTGTTTTTCTCCTCAATTCTCACACAGGCAAGAAGGGCCTGAAATGTTTACTCCTACCCGGTCCCTGCAACTACATCTACAGCCTTGTCCACGTGAAGAGGGTATAGCCAATACCACGATAAGATCTGCACCTACACCAACTTTTCTCATAAACATCTGCAAGGACTGTGTGATCAAAGCCTAAGAGGGACATTTTAGGCACTCACTTAAATAGCTAGGGAAAGAATGACTTCATACAGCTGTCCTAAAAATAAGCACCAAGGAAATTAAATCCAGTCCCTAGCCTAGTAGTTAACAAGAAAGCTGAAGACTGAGCCAATCATGGTTCCTCTTCCTGGCTGCTCTCCTCTGCACCCCTGCTGTGGGTTCTGCCAGGTTTGTACCCATGGGCCTGGAGCAAAGGCTCTTCACCCTTTTATCATTTATGTCTCCCCTTTTTAATGAAGTCTTATGAATGTCAACGTAATAGATGTTCAAGTTTACTCACCAATTTAACTTCTTTTTTCTTCCATTAAAAATTGACAGAATTCAATTTCAACATTATGTTTCTCTAATAAAAAGTTACCCTTTTACTACAAATTTATAATCAGGTCTTATTTATGGATAAACTTTATTCTGCAATCATTTTTCACTCTTCCATGTCTTAAAAAAAATAACCCCAATCAATTACATGTACTGCCTGCAATATCTTCTCTTCAGATTTATCTGATAGATGACTTAGCTCCTTACATTTCTTCATAATTACTGGTAAACAGCAGTTTTGTAGCTGAGGAACTTTGTGATAGGCTACCATACATTTAAATACTTCATTCAAGCTCTACGTTTTTATTTCTATTTTACAAAGGGTGAAAGATGACTGAAACCAATATTTATTTTTCTCCCTCAAATGTCTCAGATACAACAATGATTTATAATCCAAAGCAGGTTCTTGAAAACATATATTCTACTTGTAATCCTTTTCACAGAACCATAAACCAACTTCCATTGAAGAAGATTCCAAGAACAATCTTTATGGCCTATCTGAATCCAAGAATAATCTTTATGGCCTATTTGAATTATCGTCTCGTTTGGTAGTCAGTCTGGAATCTCATTTGCTGGAGGCTCTGCACTCATAAGCTAGCACAGTTTTAATGTTACTGTGATGAAAATGTTATTTTAAGTTTAAATAAAGACTAGGCCAGATTTCTCATGTCTTACCAAATTTCTTATGTATTTTTTTCTCTCTGAAATTTACTTATTAACATTAGATTTTTACAGTCAGTCTCACAAGTGAAAAAAAGACATATCTGTTAATACTGTTGCTGATAAACTGATTAACATCACATGAGAATCTTACCCAAATCCACTTATATTATAAATGTGAATTTTTACCATAGTTTATTCAAAGACCCAAACAAACCCCAAACTCATCAACTAAAAAAACCTAAACAAACCAACTATTGCAAGATATAGCCTTAAAGATAAGTTATTTTATTTTCACATACTTCTCTCATTTCATTTGACTCTTACCTGGACAAGGCAAAATGTTGCATTCCTGGTACTCTAGTGAAGGGCCAAGGCAAGGAAGTCCTCCATACTTGGGCTCAGGATTGCTGCAGACCCGTTTGCGACTCCGTATACCTCTACTGCAGTCACGACTGCACTGAGACCACGGAGACCAGGGTGACCAGGCACCATTGATGGTATGAGCAGAGTATCGTCCAGAACGCAAGAAATCCCCTGACAATCCTAATAAAATAATGATTGAAAAAAACAAAACTGAATTAAAACAGTATCTCACACCAAAACAGCCTTTTCCTCTTCAAATCTACTCCTAGGTTTCTAATAGTAATATCACAACAACAGTCAAGTCCTGAAAACAGCAACAAGTAATACAGTGAAGAGACTGCTCAACAAGAGTGCTAGATGACTCTTCTGTGTCCAGTACCAGGATCCAGCCCCGGAGCCGGAGTCATCTGCTGCTGAGGCCTACTGCCGCAGTATCAGTGGTGACGTAGTTACCATCATGGGGGGTTTTGGGTTCGGTATTGGGTTCTGTACATATTTCTATATGTTTCATTTATCATTGTTATTATTATTAAAGTAGTTTTATTTTCCAATCCACAAGTCTCTCTCTCTCTATTCCCTTTCCCTTCCCATGGC
This sequence comes from Galbula dea, assembly GCA_013399015.1. Classification (NCBI taxonomy): domain Eukaryota; kingdom Metazoa; phylum Chordata; class Aves; order Piciformes; family Galbulidae; genus Galbula; species Galbula dea. Next base: position 99,075 of record VWZX01009982.1, read on the forward strand.
GGGGAAAGATGGGGTAACAGGGAGAATCTGTCATTGGGTTGGTGGTCAGCTCAGCCTTGACCCTCGACACCCCCTAACAAGTTTTTCGTACTAGAATATTGATACTTTCATGTGCTACTTTGAAAAGGCAATATGGAGTATGAAACTTTAGGGTGAATTTGCCTAGAATAATACCAGCATGAGGACAATCCAACAAATCTTGTGCACAAATACAAACACATACTTACACGTATGCATGTATTATAAATACACACACATATACACATATATAAAAATACACATATAAAAAAGACTTATGGTCTAATTTTTACATGTCTGCAGAGCTCTTGTAGCTGTCCATGCAAAGACTGTTGCAAATGGAAAGTCCAACTACCCCTTCATTTCATTGGCCAACTGACATGTAGTAACTTGTTCAGATATGGAAAAAGGATGGAGAAAAATATGTATTGAGCTAAGAAATCTTGTTTATTAGTTGAAGTGGCGAAGGGGATGGGGGCAGGAGGGGTAACACAAATCTAGCCAAAAGACTACACTGTAGAATTTCTTCAGGAAAAACTCCAGAACCTAAGTGGCTATATAGAATTGAGTCTTAGCCGCTATCACAAATTACATCAAATTCAGTAAGAGAAAGTTTAAATATAAAAGCAGATCAAGTGGCATGAAACTATGAAAACTACTTTTCTCATTAAATTGTGGTTTTCTTGTCTACCACCTCTATTTGTGATTTGGGTCACCTTCTGATTGCTCCACTTTCAGGAACAGAGAATAGATTGTGCCACTCAACAGAAAACAACATTAAGCCTTCTGTATTTCTCAGTTTATTGTCCCCAAGATGAAAATATCTGGCTAAAACAGAATGCAAGGGCCAACGCCCTTGGCTTGGTAACAACAAAAGCTGTTGCTAAAACAACACCTAAGCTCTCCTTGTTTAAATCCTACCTACAGAAATAGTTGTGAAACCCGCAGAAGGAATGATCAATCATAGCATCATCAGTGAACGAATGAATAGTTCTCCCAAGACAAACAGAACAGCTGTGAATCAAATCCAGATCCAGTCTTTATGACAGGTTCATCATTCAAATCTTTTCAACAAAATGATTCTCAGAAAGCCTATGACTGATTTAAAGGCCTGGGAACAACTAGAATGTATGAATTCTGCTTGCAGTTTACCAACAGGTTTATTTTCAGTTTTTAGAAATCATCCTCCACTAATAAATTGCTTTACATTGAGCCTAGAAAAGGGAATTTCACTAATTAATCCCAGTACCATTTTAGACAGGCAGCTGTGCTTCCCTAAAGCAAGAATTTCTACAAGTAACAACAAGTACTGCAAAAACTTCAGTACAAGCAATCACAAGGATTTTGTGGACAAAATAACCATCAACTTCTAAGACCAGACAAGACAGAAGAGATAACTGACATCTAACAGAAGACTATTCTCTCATTTTAAGTGCTTATGCTTTGTTCAATGAGTGAAATTATAGATAAATTAGCACTGCTTCACTGCTGACTGACTTACTCCATTGTACTTAGCAAGCACATAAACCAGAAAAAAATTTTTTAAATAAGTTACTTAATACTGATCTAAACGAAGATTATTTGATAATTTCTCAATCTTTAAAAAAAAATAAATTTGGTTCAACTGGAGTAGTCTTACAACTCCACAAGAAATTAATTTTGATCAGAGACATAAACATGAAAGTCATGTGCCCTGACTAGTACAGAAGAAAAAAAAACTGCTTTTGCAAAAGCCTGTAATGAGACTTTGATTGGTCTGATTCTTTTTGAAGACTGCAAACATTCCCAGTCAAATTCAATTAATTTGCTTAAAAGTGAGGCTTCAATAAAGCTTATATATTTATAGTAATTCTCTAGTGTAGCCTGTAGCTAAGGAACATAGGTCTAAGTAAGAAAGAAGTAGCAGCAACACCTGATAAATTATATTACTTGACTGATTTATGTCTTATGTTCTCCTGTCCAAACCTAACAAAGAAAATTCAATTATCCAAGCACTCTAGGTTCATGACTCTGGGGAAAGATGATGTGGAGCCAAAATTCAAGTATCCTGAATAATTTCCAAATGACAGCATGAAACACTGTTTGGAGTGCAGAAGATAACAACGATAAGCAAAGACTGTTTCAGTGTTGTCACCTTCTGAAGATATTCTGCAAGTATTTGACACTATCATCGAAGCATAAAATATGCCTTCAGGCCTATACACCTATAACTTATAAAAACCTTATAAACCTTCAAAAATTACTTAGTAAAATATAGATGTTAAAATGCAATGACAAACATTAATGCAATGCAAAGGTAACATATTTTTTTAAAAACCTAAATAGCATGCAGATGACATTGTTACCAGAGTGACTTATTCTTGTATATAGCTTTTCTGTGTTTAAAGATCCAATCCTGAAGTTCCAGTGAAAAGTTTTGTCAAGCAAACTTGCATTTGTTATCAAATTCAGTTCTAATTTCCACATTCATTTTGTTCTTATCTCAGAATACCCCAGTTTAGCTTCAATAAGATGGTATAACATAAAACATCTCAACATGTGCAGCTCCCAACTACAGGACATCACTGATTATCAGCACCTGTTTTATTCTGTACTAAATTCTGGATGCACTATAGATTTCCTGTGGGCAACACTAGGAGTTAATCTCTTCACAAGACATGGTTGCCACTAAGACGTTATTTCAAACAGAATTACATCCTGCCTTCAAAAATAACTTTTGGTTTAGGTTTGGCATTAAGAAAGCAGTGACAACTGGAAATCTAAGCTCAGTTTTCCAGGTGCCTTTTTCTCCTGTAAGGAATTTGTGACTTTCTTCAGATTTTATTGTCCCTTTNTACTTGACTAAAATTAGAAGAGTTGTCTTTGTTTAATTGTTTCCTGAAGATATTTTGGGAGTCAAGCTCATTGAACTTCAGCCATGTCAAATTCAAATGTCTTGTCTAAACTCATCACCGATTCTTATCTTCACATGGATCCTTTATTCCTCAGAGCTGCTAGCTGCTTTGCAAAGTACAATGGAGTCTAGAGTTCGGTAAGGAAAAATCAACCTGAAAAAAATGATGTAACCTTACACTTTGTGAAATTTTTATCCCTGGATTAAATACTTATGTTTTCAATACAATTGATAGTGCTTGTATATCAGATAATCCCACAAAGAGTCAGTTAGTATGTTTAATGTATATACTTAATCTGTTTCATATGCACACATTAAAGCCTATGATGATGTCATTTCTAGGCTTTTAGTGCTGGAATTTACAAACAGTTGCACGAAGATGTGCAACAATGTGTTTGAAATAGCTGTCCCTTTCTCATCTGAGCACTGTATGAAACCCCAAAGTCAGAGAACAAAAATTTATTTCTTCCCTTGTAATCGAACTTCTTATCAGAAAAGCATGATTACAGTGTGCAAATGTTACTGCTTGGTTGATTGAGATGGAATTCTATCTTATCACACAGGAGGAGTCTAGTGGGTTTCTGGCTAGAAGTTGTACCCCTAAGCTCAGACTGCAAAGAAAGTTTGCTTTGCTAGCATTTGACAGTGAAACATGATTCTGTTTAACATGGCATGACTATAGCTGCACAGTGGGAGATTATAAGCAATGAGAAAATTTCTAACAAATGGCTCTCCTGCAAAGAACAGAGAACTGATTTTTACAAAACACATCTTTGGTAATGAGGTATGCCAAGCATGCTTTACCAGTATTAATCTTTCTATAAAAGCTAGCAAATTGTACAGTTCAAAATGGAGATAATGAAAATAATTTCACAGAATCCAGGCTCTGGTGAGGTGGAAGTATGTTGTTTCCTTGCTATCTTGCCAGAAATTGTGAAGGTGTCCACCAAAATTCCTGGTTTCCCATTCTCATGAGATCCTTCTGTTCCAGAAGCTACAGCTACATACGAAATCTTATTCATGTATTTCCTTTCCATGAAGTCAAGAAGTTACAGAGGGGTGGTGTGTTGACCCAAATCCAAACATGGGAGCAGGTAAATGCTCCCAAATCCTGGAGTTTAGAGGCAGTCAGAAAGTTTCATCATATAACAATATCAAAACAATGCCCCACCCCATAAATGGGTCAATCAGAAATGCTTAATTAGAAAATGCTTAAGCAGACAGGCTCAGAATAAAATGCGGCTAAAGGAGACATAATAGTAAGTCTGTTCACCAGAAGCATATTGGTTAATGCAGCCACTTGGAACACCAATGGGGTTTGATCTTTCATTACAGGATAATTTAAGACTCACTGGCCAACAAGCATCAAAGAATGAGCACAAATTAATGACAAAGTCATGAGGGCATCCCCTAGTAAGAATGGAGAGATGTATATTAATTTCTGCTCTGTCCACTACTCACTATAAAGTATTTAAATATCCAGCAGGTTTGGGATTAGTCAGCAAAAATCCTCCTCCTCCTAGGCAAACATTCAATTGCTATACAACAGGGTCTCTCCCATATATTGATCCAAGGATTAATTATTTCCAAATGAAGCAAAGCAGCAACTTCAGCAAGATGCAACAAATAAGCTACAACACCAGGAAATTCAGGAATCTGATGTTTAGAAGTGAAAAATCTTCAAGCTAATTAGGCAAAGAATGCACCTGAACTCAGACCCCTGTCACATGCACAATGTCTCATTGCTTCATTTAAAAGAACTTTGGCACTGTTACTTTTGGCTATATTCTGTAAGAAAGAGTTAGCTTATGCATTCAGCATCAGGAGAGGATGTACAATCATGACTTCATTGCTGAGAAAGGTATCTGCATGCTTAATTTTCTTGCAGCAACATGATTAGGACAAATGGGCTCCTGCACTAATCTGTCCAACTAACCTGCTCTCCAAGTAGCACACTGGCTTTTATATACTCCATTCTTAAGTACTGACATCTCAGCTGTCAGACTAGACTATACCTAGATTTTTCTGCATATTTACTTCTAGTTGTTGTGGTAACTCTCTTAATTCTGTACTATCTGATGGGAAAAATATTCTCTTTCTCATTTAATCTCATGAAATTTTAAAAAGGTGTCATAAATGTCAAAGTGCTGGAAGAGAGTAAAAAAGTGGCATTGCCACTCAGAAGCCATACCTAGGACAAGAAAGGTAGGTCATAAACCAGTACTAGCACAGCAAAATCTTTGCTAAATGCTAGTTTGAAACTTAAATTGGATGAAAACATAAGAATAGCAGAAACACTTTTTACAAGAGTTGCTCCATGCCAAAATCTGCTTTCATATCCAGACCTAAAAAATACATGTGGGAGACAATAAATTACACAGAGTGTGAAACAGTCTTATCTGGAGTACCACAAGTTTTGTTTTATTATTTCATGCTGTTCACTACTATGTATTTCTTTAAAAAATTACTAACATCCTGCCCTCTCCAAAGAGGCACAGACGTGAAGAGAAGCAATGAAGACTTTACACAGGATGAAGGACGTATGGGAAGCTTCCAGCATCTTCTCACAGAAGCAACTCCCGGGAGGCTCCCTGCTACCAAAACCTTGCCACATAAACCTAATACAGACAGGAAATGCTTAACACTGATTTTCACAATAGTTGGTCTGTCTGAAAAAAATACTGAGAATTAAACAGCCCAAGACTCAGAAACCATTCTTTTTATGGCCTTAGATAAGATGGATGCCTTCAGTTACAATTTTTTTTCAGCTAACTTGGGCATTGTGAAGATACAAAAAGCTATGTAAATGGAAAGCAGATCTGTAAGTATTAAAATATAATAATTAATAATCAGTATTTCAGAGAATCACAGAATCATTACTGTTGGAAAGGACCCTCAAGATCATTTAGTCCAACCGATAGCCCTACGCTACTCTTGTCCCTAAGTCATCCCCCAAAGCACCACATCTACCTGCCTCTTAAAAACCTCCAGGGATGGTGACTCCACCACCTCCCTAGGCAGCCTATTCCAATACTATAACTAAAACATACTACTTAAAAAGAACACTGATATATAATTAAAACTGGGTAATTAATGAAATGTATTAATAAAATTAGAATGATTGTCAGAAGTTCTCCTAGGGGGTTTTTTTGTGTTTTATACACACACACACACACACTTATATATATATATACACACACAACATTCAAAAATAGGTATTACTAACAGGGAAAGAAAATGCTGAAATAAAATCATTCCAGTTTAAAGTCATCTAAAGTTGAAAAGATTTTGAGAGAGTTCAGGTTTCCACATCAGAAATAACCAGAACTTTAAATTGCTAGCAATACCATAACATAAACTTTTATAATAGAAACTATGAACTTCATAGACTCCTTATTTAGTTAAACACCTTCATGAATCTTACAGTTGTAATTTTAGGACGACTGAGGAGAAAGTTCTTCTCATCACCAATACTACATACTCTAGCCAAATATTTACCAAATATATCAATGTTGCACAAACTCTCCTCTAGTGAAAACCAAAGAGAGTATAAGGGGTGGCTGAATCCTCCAAGAATTGAGCTGCCATGTAATGGTTTGCAGATTATTGTAAAGAATATTAAATAATCTGGCAAATCTCATATTCAGTGGCAAAAGACACTTGATTAGTCTGCATGATGAAGCTACATCCAGAACAAATACAAGCTAGATTCCCTCCTGTGATCACTATGTCCTCCTTTTCATTATAATTTCTGTTACACAACACATCAGCAAGGAAAAACTTCTACTCTGTGCTGGAAACAGACCAGCAGGAGGCATTGTACAGGCATGCTAGCTTTGCTCACCATCTGTCGAGCATCCACTGGTGCCATCGCTGGAACAGTAACGCATTTCAATCCTTTGCCTTCCCACCTCTAGCAAATTTGGGTCAGGCAAGCGTGCTTTGCAGGTGTATCGGAAGCGCTGTTCGTAGTGGCCACCATTGTCTGAAATATTGACTGGAGTCCAAGGTGTCCAAGGAGTTGTCTTTTTTAACTCTGGACAGGTGTTGGTGTTACAAGGCTGATATTCCTGAAAGAAAATGGTCATAATTAATGTAATAATTAAATATGTCTTCCAAAAATGCAACCAATCAACCAACAAAATTCCAGAACATAAACCCTCAGAACAGACAAAGAGCCAGTCAAAAAAAAAGCCTGATGTTTTTTCCAGCATTTCCAATAGCAGTGATCATTAATAAACTTTTAATTCGAATCTCAAACCGAAAGTGGGTTCTTTTGGCTTCTAGGCAAGCACAGTATCACACTGCTAAAAGCAATAATATACCAGTATAAATGAGATGTATTACATCCATAAAAACAGTAAGCTGAACAGTATAAATACCATGATAAAGCACATCCTTTATAAATTAATAGCCCCACATAAGGTGTAGGTAAATATGTTAAAGCTTTTAATTAAGAGGAATTCCAATAAACAGCAAGTACAAGACATAAACCACCAAATAATCCCCTGGTAAAATCTAGTGGCACACAGTGTCCATTTTGTATATTGCTTACATATTACGAGGGGATAATGGGCAAAAAATGTTTCTTATTCCACAATATGACTCCCTGAGGTGCATGTTACCCACAGCTCCAGCACTGCTAAACCTGTTATCAGAAGCAAATTCTCTACAGATAGATATGCACCAAAGGTAACAGACCAAACCTAAGAAACAAATGCAGAACTCCTAATATTCTGAAGCCCCACAATGTCTCTAACAGGTATCACTGAGATGTGTAGGTCCATTTATTTCCCAGAGCATAACATGTTTCATCTTATGAAAGTGCTTTGTAAACAATATGGATGAAATAAAACAACCATTAAATATCAGAATGAATTCACACTGACGAATTACTAAAGACTAAAGAAATAGGTATCAGTGGGGCAGTTTTTAGAAGATTTCTCTACCACTGATCTCTTAAAAAGATAAGTCAGCAAAAGGTAGCTTCTGAAAAAAGAGCCTAGTGAAGTTTGCAATTCCACTAAACACTAAAAAATACACAACAGAAATAATGGCTTTATCACATAGTACAACCTGCATCTCCCATAAACCCTACCGCTGCATATACCACCTTGTTCTAACAAACAACAAATGACCTACTGTTTACCTTTGCATAGTGATAATATTACATACAATACTATAATATATATGTTATAATAATATCCTGGGTTTGCTAGAACAGAAACCTAAGCCAGCCACAGTCTGCAGGCCATTAGCAGTTTCAAGCCAGCCAGGGCAGCTGACCTGAGTTATCTCACAGGTGTATCCTACACAATAAATATCATGCTCATTACAAAGGGGGAAGTTTGCTGAGGGTGGGAGGATTTTCTGCTTGGCCTCCTCTCCTGCTTGGCCTCCTCCCCTGGTTCTTTCCATGGGGGAGAGCTTGCCTACTTTTTTTGCACCCAAGGACCACCATTTTGTTTATTGTGACTGCTGTAACTTTGTTGGGCTGAATATAACTTTGCATACTTCATATTGGTATCAGTATTAGTTTTGCTGTTCAATTAAATCTGTTTTCATTTTGAGCCACAGGTGTACTCTCCTTTTTCTCAATCCTCCTTCTCAGCTGGTGAAGAGTCACTTGGTGATAGAACAGCTGCTACAGTTTAGCCCTGGATATGGCCTAAATATAGGCATCTCATGCTTTCCTCAGTCCACTACCTCTTTTCTCAGACAGTCTAACTTACTAATATATTCAATTAGGCTAAGAGAAATTGCTCTCAATCAGTATTTTGGTTGAAAGTCTGTGTTGCTATTTCAGCTCTGAAACAAGGTTTATCTGAAAGCCTTTTTAATTCTTCCCTCTCTTAGAATTGGAAAAAAAAAATTCCCCAGAAACCCTTGGCACACTAACACAGCCACTGGACAATCCAGCATTATGTGCAAGACTCTTATGTTCTGATGCCAAGTGAACTTGTGACAAACTTCCTGGTTTTGTAGTTTTGTGACACCTCGAGCAAAAAAAAAGAGCTCTTAGCCCAAAGACTTCAGCTGGACTACTCCTGTTCACATCTCAAGGCCGTGTGAAGTCCCTTCCCACCTTAAAACCTGCCGATCACTACAACAGCTACCACCTGAGTCATACTCAGGGACCATCTATGAGGAAAGATCCCTTTAAAGCACAGAGGAGTGGATCAACCTTTCTAGGATCTGAGTTTCAGCCTTGAATGGTTTTTGGATCAGAAGACAGGCAAGCACAAGCAAACTATTTGGTCCTGTGTACAGCAGAGGAAGTAATTTTTTTCAGGACTCCTTTAGGCAACTGTTTCATTCAGGCATGTTTTAGACTGAGGACAGAACATTTATGACTGTTTTCATTGCAGCACATGAATCGTAAAAAGTACATCACAGAATTATCAGATTCCAGCCCCAGCCAGAACCACCATGCTTGCTATCCCAAATGGCTCTTCACCTGTGATGTGAAGTCCCTGCCAATGGCTGGATTACAGTGCATCTTTTGGGCTTTTTTTCTTTTTTTTTTTCTAAAGGTGTTTAGCACTGATCGGTCTATCACCTCCCCACATCAGCTGTTACACTATTTAGTAATCTTTAAAGCTAACAAATTGCAAGTTAATTCAAGGCTGTGTTTTCCCCCTAATTTAATTTTCCAGTCACTGAAATTCTGTGCCTTTATCAATGACACTGAAAGTGTTCCTTGTCCCATACCTACAAACAAATTTTTCATGTCTAAGTACCCATATATAATGATAAACTAAGCTGAACTTCATAAAGCTACATAGGATTTAAAACCTGATCTCTAGGTCCTGCACATTTCTATGTCTTCCTTTTGTCCTATTTCTTTATTTTCCTTAAGACTGGACATTAAAATGTGACTTAGCACACTAGGACCAGACCTACCAATAGAGCATGCAGAGGCAATCGTGACTTCGTTCCACTTGACAATCTGACTTTAATACATGCATTAGTGCTTTTTCCTTCTGCAACATTGCACAAAGAGGTTAAGTAGACTCAATTATCTTTGATATCCTGTCCTTCTCTAAATAGCAGCTTTACAACTACATATAGTTTCCTATCCCACATAAGGGGTTGGTGTTTGGCAATACTAAACCACATTTTATTAGCCTGTGCAATTATCTAGCAGATTATTTACTACCTCAACAATCTCTGTCCTGGTCTAGATTGACTGAAGGTGTCTTTATATCAGTGTCTAGACTGTTGATAAAAATATTAAGGGCTACTGACCCACGAACTGATTCCAGGCAGACCCTGCTAGACACATCCCAGTCACTTACAAGTGTCAATTAGCACCACATTGTCCATCTTGTCAGTGAGCCAGTTTTTAATCCCTTAACATTTGCCATATATTTCAGTTTTCCAAATCAAAGTATTTTCTGTTGTAAAGGCAAATGCCTTGGAAAAACTCAATGACAAGCTGGAAGAAGTGCTCTATCACTTTCAAACATCTTGAAACACAAGCTTCTTTCCAGCAGCATATATCAGGAATAATTAAATCAGTACAGTAGCTACTACGATGTTCATTTCAATACAGTCACAATAGTCTATAAATTTCAGTTCCTCATTTGCTGTTGATTTTTGTATTGATATTTTTCAATCAAAAATAAAAGCTGCTAGAAATGCAAGGTCTTCTTTTACTGATTATGGCATGATTTTAAGTAACCAAAGAACATGGTAGTTTGATACCTCCTTAGGAAACTAGGCTAAAATCTTATCTACATTTGAATCACATTTTTTTAAAATAAAAATCAGAATTCAGATCGAGAGCTCCATTCCCAGTTATTTTACATTTTTTATTATGGAGGAATTTCTCCTAACAAACTCTTATTTCTTTAATGTATACAGTATGTCTATATTGAATGCACTTCTTTTGTTCTCATCTGATTTCCTTTCTTACATGTTAGTGTGAGAGATGATCTTCACAAGGCAGCTAGATCAACATTAACAGTCCATTTGAGTATTTTCAGCTCAATAGTTACCTCTTACGATTTGCTTTTTGAATGTACTATACTAGTTCTTGAATATTCTTTTGGAATCATCAAACAGTTCATTGATTAAAAAATACTTTAACATGTTTGCTTTTTTTTCATTGTGCCAAATTTCAGTTTACCTGGCCCAAAATACTGATTTAATTTTGCAGATATTAAGACACTAATAGAAATGAATGTTGCTGATTCATAAACTGAATGGTGTAGTATGTCACCTGGGACAAGACAGGGCTGTAAGATATAAGAACCTGAGTCTCTTAGCCGTTTCCCAAGCTCTGAGCTTGTCACAGTGATATGTAGTTAAAGGAAAGGATAGCTCTCACATGCTATCAAAACAAAGGCCAAAATGAATGTTAACAGTGTTATAAAACTCAAGAGAAAAACAGTTCCCATTTACAGGAGGCCTTGTTTACACATCAAAAGATAAGTTCCCTGAAAGACTAATATATCCTTTTCCTCTCCAAGAACAAAAAGATAGGTAACATTTATCTTGCAGTGCCTGATAAAATATATTCAGAAAAATCACTAACCGAACTTTAAAAAATAAATGTGTTTATTTCATTACAGAAATGTAAAGTCTTAGCCATTTAGAAAAGGATTCTCAAATTAAACAAAAGACAAGTAAGCCCCTGACCGTGTTTCTGTTAATTCCCACAGTATAAAGAGACAGGTTATTCAACCAAATACCATTAGATATATCTCACTTTATTGCCATTTTTCTACTACAATAGTATTCCAAAAGCATAACCTGAAAGAACACCCAAACTCCATTAAGTCCAAGTCATTAAGCAAAACGTCTTCTACGCTATAAATTTCACAGGTATACTTAAAAAACAAAACCCCAAAATATTTCTAAGATTGTTCTTGTATTTTAATCATGTAAAGGCACATCTATATCCTAGTTTATAGGCAGTATTTTAGCTTCAGTTGACATCAATAGGAGTAGTTCTATTGATTCCAGTGGAACCAGAGACTACTGATGAGCACAGAGCAATCTTGTAGTACTGTACAGTAAGGGTGGGTAGGTTGTGTTCATAATGTGGGGTTTTTTAAATATTTGGATTCATAGAGGAAGGAAAAACATTTTGCCCTAAGCAAAAGGAACAGGTTTCTTCTCAAGTGAATGGATTTCTGTTTTGGTTGAAAATACTGACTGAGCACAACCTTTCATTTCAATCCTGTGCATTTGAAACAAAAGAATTGGGAAAACTTCCATTGACATAAAGAGGAACTTAAAAGGAATTAAAGGTAGGATTTAGAACCATTTTTGCTGGAGGAGTTCAGGGCAGGTCATCAGACGGGGACAGTTTGGGTTTCAAATCCTTCCTATATTATCATTCATTTAATTTAGATAAGGAAAGTTCCTACTTTCATCATCTCTTCATAAACCCGTCAAAATTTGGAGTGAAGAAGGGCACCACTTTCTTACCTTTTCTCTATCAGCCATTTGTGTAAGTCTATGCTCAAAAGCTACATTTTATGCCAAACTTTTGTGAAGTAAATTACAGATAATTAAATCACTTAACTGTGAGTAGATTAACTAAATATCTCAAAGGCATAGGGTAAGTAGGAACACCTTCAGCTTCACCTCAGTAAGCAGATCAGCCTGGCTGCATTGAGGAGGTGTAGTTTTTATTCTTAAGCACTGTCTGTTGGATGCTGACATTCACATTGACACCTGAGAACCTTTTAGATTGATAAACATTTATTTCATATGCATGACAACTCCTAACAGTGTAATACTTCATTTTAAAGCATGATATTCAGAATTTACTCATATTTAAAATAAAACTAGAAATATCTAAGGAAGAAAAAGCTTCCTTATTGTGAGAGAGATTAAAAAAATAGAAAGCAAGAAGCATTGTAGTTAATTTGGATTCTTCTAAACTTAATGCATTTACAAACCTGTGGTACAATTAACCACCCTACTCAAATGCATCTAGCAAGTGAAATTGTTATGTGACATAAACCAGGACAAATGTGTTAAGATTTATACATTTTTTTTCTTTTTTTTTTTAATTAAATAACTGAACACATCAAGAACTTGTGTATTTTTACACACTGCTTGTACAGAAATAAAAAGTAGTAAAGCCACAGTAAATCCACAGCTGGAAGTCTGCCTGCTGATAGCTCAGTTTCTACCAATCCTCCCAAGAGTCCCTGGTGTGATCCCATTGTTAACAGTGTCTTTACTTGAATTTCCACACCCATTTAACACTTGCACAGTCGGACTATGAGCTCCCTGGAGGAGAAGCCATTTTGGACTGCCTCTTTGCAGGCCTTTGTATAATAGAATCCTTGTTCATCATTAAAGGTTTCAGGTAGCAGGACAACAATAGTAATACTGTAAGTACAATACTTTGGACAGCTAGGCAGTAGATCTGCAGTCCAACAGCTTCAAATCTCTTAGTGAGTTGCAAGTCAAGCAAGACCAGGGGACTGCAAACATGCCATCCTTCCCAGACAGCTAATGAAGGAATGGGTCCAAAGCTATAGTCACTATGGGAACTTTAAAATGGTAAAAAGAAACATGCAGGGGTGTTGGAACTACATGGTCTTTAAGGTGCCTTCCAACTCTGACAGTTCTATGATTCTCAGTGCTTCTATACTTTTAACAGTGGGAAACATTTTAAAACCAGTCAGAACTGACTAGTGGAATTTACTGTCAGTTTTCAAACTAAGAATAAAGTATACTTAAAATATAATGTGTTTCAGTGAAATGGATTTGAATTTTGGTTACAGATGTGTCATCTGGGACTTTCCTGCATGTCCAGTAACTATTCAGAATTCAATGTCTTGAACAGGCTGAAACTGGAGACTGTTTGTTTTTACTGGGCACTCACCTCACTCCCAGGAATGTGAATTAATATTCTAGTCACTCAGTTCCTTTTTGAATATGGATTTACTTTGAAGTCTAGGCTTCTCTTGCTGAGCTAACCATAGATTTTGTTTTGATTAACAATGCCTTCTACATTTTGCCCACAACAACATGTCTCCTGTAAATTACCCTGTTCCATTCACTCTTGAGGCACGGAAGATACTGAATGGTGAAATACAAATGTCATTACAGGTGACTTATGTGTTACTTGTATGTGAATCAAAATTAATTGTTTCAGCATTTAAAATTAGTGGGTAAACATCAGCTCTTAAATCTGTATTTATATACTTATTATGAAGACAAGAAATTAAACTTTACCTTTAAAATTAAGAATGCACTAGTTGCAATTTGAAAAGATCAGGGGGAAAAATGTAGCTTCCAAAGAACTGTGATTTTTCTTACTTGATCACTCAGTAATCCAGAACTGGGAAAAGGGTTTTTTTTCCAAAATACTGTTTGGGGGGATTTGATCAGCTGCTTGGACATAACTGATTTGCTGCAGCTTAGAGAGTTACCACTCAGCTGGGTCATGCTAATGATCTGTGCTGTGGCTTTACTCAGTACAAATGCAAATACAAGTGTTCAAAAGAAGGCAGATTAAGTTAGACAGATAATGGGTGATTTACTTTGCTGTAATAACTCAATTATTTGCAATTAGCTTCACATACTCTTACTGAGAAGCTTAAAGTTTTTCACGCAGGCCCTCTAATTCCTGATAAAAATCTTTAAAATTGCTGAAATAGTTATTATTAACTTAAAATGTTGGGGTTTTTTTAATTGCTGGAAATCATGGTAATCCAAGTATTTATTAACTGAATGTTAGAAGATAATCCAATAGTCAAAAAGGCATGAAAAGGCTGTCAGCTCCTCAATTTTAGAGACTGCTGCTTTGTAATGACTGAAAATGTGCTATCACACATAAATTACCTTCAGTTGTATTCTGCAGCATAAGTTTTGCTTCATGTAGACTTACAGAAAGACAATGAGAGCTATATTCTTGTGGTCCAAGTCGATCCTCAACAATTTCAAACACCAGAAGTGAAAGCAAATCTTGCTATTTCACTTTTGACAGGCAACACTAGAATTACTTGGCTACTTTGTGACCCAGAAAGAGTTTGATCTGTAGATTCTGGATTCTTAGATTCACCAATTGCTAGGTGTAATGTTTGTCAGTGTGCCTTTTCCTGAATTTAGCAATGGAAGGAATCTGCAAACAAGTTTCAGTTGGGTTTATCTGCCAGTATCTCTCACTAATTCCACAGGTTATTAAAACGACGTTGTAACTGCAAAACAAGAAGAGGAGAAGAAAGCAAAAGCTGCACAGCCTGCATTCATGGAGTTGAAGATAAGGAACCAGAGTGATAATCCTATGGAACGAAATGGCTCATTTTTTTCACTAGGCAGTATAAAATGAAGCACAGTGGTAAAACAATTCTGAAAATTTACGCACTGAGGACACATTTACTTCCATAATATTCTGACCTGGAAAATTAACTGTGTGAAAAGCCAGCCTACAAATAACACAAAAAAATAAAACAGTATTTTATATCCAGCCATAGAGCAGACTTTCAGATTCTTACTCATTTCTCCACAGTCATTTATTAATTGTCAGTGCAGCCTTAAATTAAAATGAATCTTTTAATCAGCCTATAGATCACCATTAATCTTGTTTTCTACAATTACACAATCTTTAGGGTTCAGCTTAACTTTCACATTTTAAGCTCAAAATCTGAGGGCAAAACCACAACTACTAATCAGCAATACATCAAAACAGAATGAAATTATTAACTGCTTGTGAAGTCACTTAGATAACAAGCACTCAATTGCAGCTTATCTTATTTGGTTTTTTTTTCCACACTTTTAATTATAAAGAGCTACAAACCATGCTTCATACAAAAATGGAAGCAAAATTTGAGAAAACTAATATATTGGAAAGGGCTGAAGGCTGGTTTTTCTCCAAAAATATGATTATTTTAATATTCTTTATTTTATTTTTCATTTCAAAGAATTATCCTTGATATGCCTAGAGACAGAGTCAAGGATAAAGTGTTCCATCACCTTTCCATGGATGGAGGTGAGGCTGACCGGTCTATAGTTACCCGGTTCTTCCTTCTTGCCCTTTTTGAAGACTGGAGTGACATTTGCCTTCCTCCAATCCCCAGGCACTTCTCCTGTTCCCCAGGAGTTACTAAAGACAATGGAGAGTGGCCTGGCAATGACTTCTGTCAGCTCCCTCCACACCCACGGGTGCATCCCATCAGGTCCCATGCATTTATGGATGTCCAGATGGCTTGACTGCTCCCTAACCCAGTCCTCCTCAACCAAGGAAAACTCCTCCATTAATCTAACATCATCTAAGGGCTCAGGGGTCTGAGGTTCCTGAGGACAGTCTCTAAGAGTATAGACAGAAACAAAGAAGGCATTCGGTAACTCCACCTTCTTTGTATCATCTGCCCCCAAGGCACCCACCTCATTCAGCAGGGGGCCTATATTGCCTCTAGTATTTGTTTTTTGGGCAATGTATTTGAAGAAGCCCTTCCTATTGTCCTTGACGTCCCTTGCAAGGTTTAATTCCAGAGAGGCCTTAGCTTTCCTAGTTGCCTCCCTACAACCTGTGGCAACAGTCCAATACTCTTCCCATGTGGTCAACCCCTCCTTCCATGACCTGTAGAATCTCTTCTTCCACTTGAGTTTGCCCAGCAGTTCCCTACTTAACCATGTGGGTCTCCTGCCTCCCTTCCTCGATTTTCTAGGTGTTGGGATGCTCTGTTCTTGAGCTTATGTGGTCCTTGAATGTTAACCAACTCTCTTGGGCCCCTTTATCTTCTAGTACCCTGTCCCATGAGATTTCCCTTAGCAATTTCTTGAAAAGATCAAAGTTGGCCCTACTGAGGTCACTCCTTTTGAGACAATACTTTAAATGTTAGAGCAGATGTTTAATAACAAATATGTTAAGTGATGGAAATGGCTTAAACTGAATAGATGAGGAGCCCTGAACTTTAATTCAGAGTTGCCAGACCAAACCCAGGAGCTGAACTGAAAAAGCAAAGCTGCTGGTTGAAATGCCTGTGTAAGTATTTAAAGTAATTCAAAATAGATTTAGCCACACAAATGAGAGACATTGAAATATTTTGATCATCTGCACCTTCTGATGAGGTGGGTGATCTGAGTATGGTAATCTGAATCCTAAAGAAGGTGGTAAAACATGTCTGCCAGAGATGTCTCCAGCAGCAGGTGGATTGCTGTTGTCTCCAAAAAATGCAAATACTAGGAAGTTCCAACTATCTACTAAGATCACAGTCAAGAATAGTAAGTTGATGTGTATACGAACATCCATGGCTTCCTAGCCCAAAGGCCATGCTTCTGTAAATGACTGAAAAGGGAAAATCAAACACAACCCCACTCTCCAAATTCCTTTCAAGCATTTTTTCTTTCTCTTTTTATATGTCAAAAGAGTGGACACCTGTGGGAAATTGGTATAACAGGTAGGTTAAAAAAAATTATGCTATAAACCTCTTTTACAGCCTTTGACCCAGGCACATTGAAGCAAGCAGTAGTATGATCGAACTGAAAATGCACTTAAGCACAATTTAATACTTTATCACACCACAGACATCTGCTTTTCCCCAGGGCAGAAGTTACAGTAGTGCTGACAGATGTAAACATGTGCTCACATCTCAATCCCTGCTACAGTCAAATGTATAAACATGAACTCATCTTCAGTTATAGTTTTTTATCACTTGAAAGAGGAAGCACAGCAACCAAGATGATGATACCTGAGCTGGGTAAATTGCTGTAGTCATCAGTGTAACTCATCTGTCAGAGTCCCTGGCTGTGTGGGTAAAATCAACAAACAAACAAACAAAAGTAAATCCAAATAATAGCATAAAAGTTTACAGGTTGCCTTGTTGAAAAGCAGAAACACAGAAATAGATATATGAAATATTTGCCTCTAGTTGTGATAATACCAACAAACTTTCACGTTTGTTCTTAACATTTCAGTAAATGAAATTGCACAGGCAAATATAAATATACAATTGACTAATTTTCTCATGAGTGGACACCAACTTCTCAAAGCTTGTACCCTTAATAATAGGATTCAGTTCCTCAGATGCAGGGCTCTGCTGTCATTTTAAATGCTGTGGTTATCTCACCTACCTTTCAAACTGCTCTAAAAGCACATGGGTCTTTTACATGTCCTCCAACATAGCTTACACTCATGTTCCAGATCCCCTATGGATTCTCAAAAAACAGTATGTGTCTCTGTTCAGACATATCTTGAGTCCTGCCCTTGCATCCAACAACGAAGCCTGGCATTTTTCAGAACCATGTCAGAACTGAACCGCCTGTTGACTTAAATTAACTGTTTCATATATTCCATTTAATTTCTGGCAATCTAAAAGCTCCCTATAAATCAATTTCTCTCACACAACACTGTTCATTTTTAACTTTTTAAATACTGCTGGGTTTATATAAAGTTTATTTATGAAGAGTTTAATTTGTCTATGCTGTATTTTTGGAACTCTGTGGTTGCAAATAAAACACTTTTTTTTTTCTTTTTAATTTCCAGCCAATTCCTCCTAAGACAGATGTTTCTGGGGGAAAGAAATGTACTAACTGAGTGCTGGTTTCATTTTATGCTCTACTGCCAGTATGAGGAAGAAGGCAGCAAGAATATCTGTGTGCTTCCTTTGCACCTCCTCAAATATGAGTTGTTCTGGAGCTGGCATGACCCTACCATAAATCAGATCAGGTTTTAATTGGTAATAGCCTGTGTGTTTCAGCTCAGAACTGTTGAAGACTATGCTCCACTGCTCCAGGGAAATTCCTTAGGAAAGGATCAAAGCCCTTCTATTTTATATGTTGTTTGAAGACACAGCAAAAAGGCTAAGCACTATGTAGTGCTATATATATATAGGGGAAAGGTGGCACTCCAAAAGACATTCAAGCCAGAAGTCATTGAAGAAAACAAAAGCAGAAGGAAATTCTAGACTGTACAAAACTAGGAAAGAAAATACTGTGGTAATGAAAATAAAGTTACCAGGAACAGAGTATGGCTCGCTGTCCAAATAAAATCAAAGCACATTTCAAATGAAGCGTTTTATGAGTTTCAACAAGTTGAATGTACAACAACACCTTTTCTTAAACCAATACTCATGAGAGCTCTTAAAGAACTTTACTACTTAATACACACAGGATCTTTAGCTTCTCTGTATAGTCAGATACACTCATCTCAGTCTTTTCCCAAATCAAATTTCCGCATGCCAGCTTTGCTTCACTCCTTAACATAAAACTCACGTAATCTTATTTACAAGAGGAAGAAAAGAAGGAGATGAGTAAGGATTGATTTACACTGCAGTGACCAAATTAGGCAGAAAAAAAAAAAGTCAGTGAATATGTCATCTACCAAAATTATTCTTTTCAAGAAACCAGAAAAGGGACATAAACAGCTATAAGTTACGGAGTTGAGTTACATGCCAGAGATTGGAAAATCTGACAGTGGTCCATGCCTTCAGGATGCTGAAGCTGCAGACTGCCACTGTGTTGTGGTGTTGTGTTTGCTGATCAAAGCAATATGTAAATCCATATTAAATTACTGGAAAAGCAATGGCTGGGTAACACACAATGTCATATTTCAGACACTCCTAGCAATGTGGAGAACTTACTGTCAGTAACGTGTGCAAACATGGCTGGAATACACAAGTCAAACTCACAGGACTGAATTTTAGCTCAAGGTCAGGATGGGTGTCCTGAACTTACATTATGGGCTTTGTAAAACAGGCTTCATTTTGACATCTCAGTAATATACCATCAGCTCTTTGGCATTTTCAGGCTAGTAACATTAGTAGCTGGGAAATGAAAGTTAGTTATAAACTGCAAAATGTTTTTTAAATTCAAAATGCCTTGCCATTTATAAAGAGTGCTGCCTTATCTAACAAAATTCTGAAGGCACGTTTGCTGAGCACTGTACTACTGGAGCCGGCCAATTTAAGAATTGTGTCCAGCATGAAGGACAGAACCTCACGGGAGGAGTTCTGTTTGGGCAAGGCAAGGGAGGGATACAAAGGCAGTTCAAAGTTGCAAATATGGAAAGGGAAATCATGGTACAAGATTTTTGTGTTGTGGTGAGGTTTTTTGTTTGCTTTCTTTTCTTTCTTCCTTGGACAAGCCAGTAAGACATCCTATTGTCTTTCCACTGATCTAAGATACCCGGAGAAACTTGTCACCAAAATACATTAGTTCTGAGGAAAAGAAGTCTTTCTTTTAGATGTCCGGAGACAAGGCAACACTGTTAAGAACAGTGAAGGTAGAAAATTGTCCAGAATGGATAGGACACACAGTCTGCTTTGTTTTTACATTTTTCCTTAAGGATGCTAAAAAAAGAAAACTTAAAGGGGGAAAAAAGTAATAAAAAAATAAATAGAAGATAACAGCACTGAGCTGAGTTTGCACACCCATGGATGGATGTTAAAGAAATGACATAAAAAAAAAGCTGCAACAGCTAAAGAAATTTCATTTATAAGAAAATGCAGGTGTTTGGCAAGAATGTGGGGATGAAAGTGTAAGGATGCAAGAAGTCGACAGGATCCCAAGGGGGAGAGAAGGATTAATGTGACAGAATATGATTTTCAGTAATTTTTCCTTTGCAGAATAAAATTATCAGAAAGCCTTAAAGGGAAGGCTCAAATGCGGTTTTTTAATGCCAACCAATTAACCTACTGTTACTGTTGCAACTTTTAAAAAAGCACAAGAAATGGTGTATCTTTTATCTTCTAGTTCTCTAATTCACAAATGTGCATAATGTGGGATTTAGTATTGGTCACAGTCTCTAGACAGTGGCTTCTCAGCAAGGTTTAGGCATTTTAATAAATATTATAGTAGCACTGATGAGGTACAGAAGATGAAGTCCACATGCTGTGCAGTTAATTCTTGGTTTATAAAAGCAATTACTTTGCAGACACTGAATGATATATAAACTCTGTGATAATGGAATGGATCCCAATACTAAATAAAACCTAAGAGATTCAATCCAGGTATTTGTGTACCAGTAAAGAGGCATGAGAGAGATGCCTAAAAGAATTTCAGAAAAAAAGGAACAATACACGTAAGTTTACTAAAGATTTGCTTATGGGGTACAAAATCATGCATCATTACCCTGCTTTCTTACTCTTAAGATCACACATTGCTAAAATTAATTGTTTTTAAGCATGTTATCTGGAAGAGACCTTTATTTTAGGGGTTTTTTTTATTTTTACACAAGCAAAAGAATATTTTTGTAACTGTTTTGTCACCTAAGACTGCATTGCTGTCTCTTCATGTTTTGACAGGCCTGTGAAAAGTCATAATTTTGAAGCTACTGTTCCTTAAACTGTAACTGATGTAGCCAAAACATTTATAAAACTATGGAAGTGCTTTTTTAAACCCCATGACAAAGGAAAAAACTCAAAGCAATCACCCTGCAGGATGACAAAGTCTCTGATTTTACAAAACTGAAAGTCCACGAGTTGTTTTCTTTGGAAGAATCTGTGGTGGATGCACAAGGGTAAATTTACTGTTTTTTAAACAAGGACTCTGGAAGGAATCAGTTCAAGGTGGCATGGCTTTACCTTACTCAGAGGTGAACAGACATTTCACTTTGTACTTGCAAATGCTCCGCAGAGCATTCAGCTAACACGTGAACACAGGCTCTATAATCATATGGCTGCTGACATGTCTCCAAGACACACTGCATTACAGAAACTGTAAACTACTTTTAATAGGATTCAGTGATATTAAACCTCAAAAACATATAAATTATTTGGTATTTCAGGTCAAATGAGAATAGCATTCTCAAATGTCATGCATTTCTATCATTCCTTCCATCACTTTAGCCACAGAGAACAACTCTTAACACAGAAGGAAGCTGTGCCATAACAGTACTAGATGTGATTTTTACATCCTAAAGTTGTGTTTTGTCTGGAAAAGCCCTCTGCTTCCTTTCTTCTACTGATAGCAGGAAGTACAAGTGATTGTACAGATCGTATGCATTTCTAACAAAACAAAGCAATTCCTTGCTAAGGAGTCACATGGATTTGCAAAATACCAAACTCAGATTTCTTTGAGACTCTTTTAATGAGGTCACATGTCTGAAGACACTGAAGATTATTACTTTTAAAAAAGATATTATAGTATTATAATTATAATTTTAAGCATGGGAGTTTAAGAACAGCAATAAGGAGAGCTTTGACTTTTATATCTACTTTAACTGAGTGACAAATAGAAGGATCTGGTGTGGTGGGGCTTTTGATCAGAACACCAACATGCAATGTTAAGATTCTGTAGTTTTATCAATATAGTGTACCATCTCATTTCTGGCCACGGGACAGCAAATGCAAGCCTGCCTGTCTGGCATCATGAACAATGAGATATGAATGTAAAACAGTTGCATTTGATCAAGGCAGTTACCTACTAAGCAGCAGCTAAATTAGAACAGCTAGCCTTCCCCTACCAGGGCCCAAAAAACAGATGTATCTTTATTTGCCCATAGGATAAGACCACTGGCCAGCGCTAAGAATGAGAAGCTCATCACATAAGTAATTAATTCCAGTGGATATGAAATCTACTGTATAAATTCCAGAAAAAGAGAACTTATTTCAAAATAAGGTCACTCTCACAATTCCTATCCAAATGAGATTTCTGAAATGTTAATGTGAATACTAGAAGATTCAAATATTGAAAATTCAACATGTTTTGTTTTCTTTTCATGGGTATGGCAAGTTCCATTAAACCTTCTGAGGAGACATTCTTTCACTTCAACACGATTTGTTGTCATATTAACAGGTCCATCTGAAGTGTAATCATAACTAAACCAGTAACACGCTCCCCACTTTACAGCTCAGTAAACAGGGAGTAACTGCTGTTTGTAACAGGCCGCAGCTTTTGCATTAAACTAACATGACAGCCTTTGGGACCTGTTGGGCTTTGCCTGTGCTTGTCTTGGTCTGCTTGAAGATTTGTTTTTCCATGCAATAGCAATTACCTAATTACCAGATCACTGTTACCTACTTTGTTTTAGCTTTTCATTAGCTCTATGTAATGTGCGATGTAATGTCTATAGTGATATATGTTTTGTAGCTAATGGATATTTGTAACGTGTAGTTACTGTAGGTAGAATGACCTATTAGACCTCCTTAATAAAACACAGCACAGAGGAGTGTCCAAAGCTTTGAAAGAACTGGCAGAAAACAACACCTGAAGCCCAAGGGCTATAAAGAACTCACTGATGGTCAATTACTGGTCCTCAGAGGAATGCAACTTCAGGAGCAAGGAAAGTTTAGTCATTCTTGCCAAGCCTTAGGGGTAACAAAGAGAACAAAGAACAAGCATCCAACACATACAAAACACATGCTACATAGTAAATTCTGATGCAGTATGGACTTGCAGATAAGTCAGTAATGAGCATGGTGTACAGCCTGTCAGCAAACATAAAAAAAAGAGAACTCAATCACATCCTGAAGTGAGAATGAGAAAGAAACCATAAACATCACCATCATACTTCTAGCAAAGGATTTAGGATATTGACCAGTTGCTGCAAGCCCACCCTGAGACTGAAGCCATCAAACTTAACACATAGAAGGGCAATGGGAGGGACAAGCCTAACACCAGAGAAAGGGAGAGACTAAAAAGATAGTGTATTGATGTTACCTGCACATCATTTAAATTATTTGATAAGGCTATTATGATTGTCACAACCATTAAGACTGTAATTAGACTAAGAATCAACTCTTGGCTTTGTGTGAATGGTGTGTCGCTTTTTGCCTGTAACAGGATTATGAGCGTTAACAAACTGGTGAGAGTCCAAACAATCTGTTCTCTAATCTGACTGCAAGAAATTTCTCATAAAATATTGCATGCTTAAGGGTATTTTTAAATTTGCATGGGCATATTTGTTACTGTCATTAGATCATGCACTGAAATACCTGAGTTTGCAACTTCATTTCTTTAAATCTAAGAAAAGAAGACAAAAAAAATCTTCAAGTCCTACATATTTAGGATGCCTTGGGTCAAAATATACATGGACAAATAAGTAAATCTGTATATTTCTTGAAAGCAACCCAAATGCAGGAAAGGATATTTTTGCTGGAGGGTCAAGGGGGAAAAGTTGACTGAGGAAAGGTATGAATATTCATGTGTATTAATTATATAAAGAACTCGAACTGCTAACAACACTGGGTAGTTTTCTGTTTGATGTCTGTTCTCTACAGACGTATTTCTAGTAGCGAGTAATAGTGGCAAAGACAATTGCTAAGAAATGTCATGGGACCCAGAATGCAGAATGAAGAATTGCAAAGCATTCTTTTCAACTTACAGGAGAAAAAAACCCTATGATGCATTCTTCTATTTATGGTTCAGAAGACTTTGAAGATGATTTTTTGCTTTGCAAATGAACCTCTTCAACACAGTATTAAACATAGTCTTGTATCCAGAAACAAGGGAAAAAATATTTAGATCAGAGACTGAAAGGTGGCCTTTGGAAGAACCAATATTAAAACATAGCGATTATTATCCTGACCTGTTGGCTTTTTCTCTGTAATGAAACTGCCCTCCATATCTAAGCTGTCTGTGTTATCATGTGGTATCACCAGAGATCTATGAACATCCCAGCCTCCCTGGTTGTGATTATACTGTAATTACACTCTCTAATACAGAGGATGAAGAGAGGACTGTGAAATGGAAATCTCTTTAGAATCGAGACCTAGGACAGTAACTACGAAAACTACTTAAAATTTATTCCTGAGTATTTAGATACTTTCATAAAGGTCTGGGAATTGTTGTAAGGCACAGACTTACATTTTAAATTTTTTGTTTTATTTTTCCAGAGAGCTTACAGCTTCAATTTCCATATCATTTTCAGAAAAGAATCAAACACAGACTTCTCCTTCATAGCACGCTATTTCAATGCTGGAGTGAAGAAAGGTGACAAAAAGGAATACTCATCAGCACCAAGTCAAGGGAAATATTTAAGGTAAGGAATGAGGACAAGGCCTGAACCTCATCTCTAGGCAGCCAGCAATTGGCCCTTTGATTAGCAGAGGAGGCATGGCAAATTCTACTCCAAGACTTCTCAGTACAAAATAATCCTATCAAAGGCTTAGGCAATGGTGAATGAAAAATACTTTCTTCTTTCTTCTTTTTTTTTTTTTTTCAGAAAAGGGTAAAATTATTTACCTCATTTGTTATGATGTTAAAACCTATAATGTAATGATTTTTACAAATCAAAAACCTGCCCTAGAAGTTAAGAATTTTAGGTAGTGGGAAGAAGAGAACAGTAGTAGACATCCCAGCCCAATTCAGCTCTAGTTTCCTTAATTCAGTACCTTACCGTGATGATAATATGATCTGAATTAAAAAATTGCTGAGAATTCTTTCCTCTAAACTTCAATATTTTAACATTAATTACAGTATTGAAAATCCTTGAATGTGCATAGTTCTGTCCTACACAGTTAAAGGGTAAGAAAATGGGGACATAGTTCGGAAACTCAGGAAGACGCTTTTCCAGTACAACAGGCATTATAGTTATTACTCTTTGGTTCCTGATCTGAAAATAACAGCACTGCTATTAGATAAACTATTTAAGATAAACCTTTATGTTTCCTAATGCTGTCTTTTGTCTAATCTGCCTGTGTAACCTGCAGTACTGCCAATGTAATGATAGACGTCCTGTTATGCAGTTCTTACCATCACAGTTGGGACTGAATAGGACTACAGTGACTGAGATGCAAATCTTATTGGCAGTAACTCACAGAAGTCATCCATGCTTTGCTGCTTTTGATGAATGACACAATCCCAAGCTCATGCAACCATTGGTACTATTCAAAATAAACGAGAACAATACTGTGAACTATACCACTAACTGAAACGGGAAAGTCATTCTTTCTCTAAATTACCCCTCCAAAACAAAATGGCTTTCAAGAAACCTAGATGAATGAGCATTCTCCAAAGAAGAACCTGACTTCAGCATGAATTATAGTGATTCAGTCAAGTCCAAGCTAAAAAACTATTTTAAACTTTCTGCAATGTTTCATAGCCTTCTCCTTCAGTATCCTTTACCTCAGGCAGCCACCCAGAAAAACCTAGATAAAGCTGCTCCCCAGTACACAGGTGCCTGGTTTTCATTCCTGACATGGTTGTGCTTTTGATTCTTACTAAAAGCTCACAATATGCTCAACTATTATGTACATCCTAAGCATACACACACATTTAAAAATATCCTACCCAAAATATGCCACAGATAAACCTATATATATGGGTATACTTTCTGTAACTTCAACAGTAACTGAAAATTTAGTTTCCACCATTAGATTCTAATTGGAAAGGCCTGCCTTCCTTTTTGAAGTTAAGAAAAAAATCTTCTGACATAGTATCAACTCTGCAGAGTTACACCTTCAAGAGTCTTCTATCAGAGCATTACTGTAACATTTCCTTATTTATCTTTCAAAACTCACATCCAGAAAAGCCCCAAAACCTATACTGTTTGTATTCTGCACTTAAAAATATACAGATATATGGTTTGTTAACTTTAATTAATGGAATCAAATAAGCATCCATCCATTTATGGAAACCCTTGGAAACCCTTTCTTGCATAATCCTCTTCACCACTTAAAAAACCCAACCAACAAACCAACCACAGAGCACTTACTATTTTTCCAAGCAAAATGTAGGGAAGGAATCAATTGGAACAGCTTTGTATTTAAAATCATATGTGAAGCATCAAAGTTGTGTTTGCTAACATCTGTGCTCCAGCTGTGGGGTTTAGAACTTCTTATTTTTTCAATCACATTCCTTATTCCAAGAAGCACTTGATTTTGTACATTTACAGAGTTGGGAAATGAATTCATCAGGGACTGTTCCTACTCCTGCATCCTTTAGTCGTTTTACACTAAAAGAACGTGGCAACTTTAAAGCTTTATAGGACATCTTTTATACTGGATCTTGATAAGTGACAATTTTACAGTATTAAGCTAGATTTGAAAAAAGAACCCATGCTTTTTAAACCATGGTTATACTCATTGAACTGCATAAAAAAAAAAAAAGTCTCAAAAGACAATTAAACCAGCCAACAAAAAAAAAGCTCTTGCATCCAATTAATATAAAATATCTCTAATGGCAATGTTGACCAATTCATTGATTGTTGGAAATCCATTTGTGAGCAGCCCCTTACCTTTCTAAAAAAGCAGTCAGAATGACAAAAAGTCCAAGAGTGACCCGGGGTGCCCCTAAAATCATAAAAAGACTAAATAGACTTCAATGACTTTTGGATGAAGTCCCATTTTAGCAGTGACAATCAAGCACTAAAACCACTTTGTGATTCAATTTGTGACTCCATACAAAGTATAACATGATTTTGAAGAACTATAGAAACCAAATGGTCTATTTCCATAGAATCATAGACAGGTTAGAGTTGGAAAGGACCTTTAGAGGTCATCTACTCCAATCCCCCTGCAGTGAGCAGGGACACCTATAACTACATCAGGTTGCTCAGAGCCCTGTCTAACCTGACCTTGAATGTTTCCGGAGATGGGACAATCATCACCTCTCTGGGCAACCTGTGCTACTGCTTCACTACCCTCCTTGTGAAAACTTTCTTCTTTATATCCAGTCTAAATCTCCCCTCCTTTAGTTTATAAAGTCATTATCCCTTACCCTGTTGTAACAGGCCTTCCTTGCTAAAAAGACATCTTTCTTACAGGCTCCCTTTAAGTACTGATAGGCCACAGTAAGGTCTTCCCAAAGCCTTCTCTTACACAGGCTGAATAACCCTAACTCTCTCAGCCTTTCCCCATAGGAGAGGTGTTCCAACCCTCTGATCATTTTTGTGGCTCTCCTGTGGACTCACTCCAACAGGTTCATATCCTTCTTCTGCTGATGCAATAGTCCAGGTGGGGTCTCATCAAAGCAGAGTAGAGGGGCAGAATCACCTCCCTTATCTACTGGCCATGCTTCTTTTGATGCAGCCCAGGATTCAGTTAGCCTTCTGGGTTGCAAGTGCACACTGTTGGCTGGCTCGTGCCTGGCTTTTCATCCACCAGCACTCCCAGGTCCCTCTCTCCAGGGCTACTTTCAAACACGTCATCCTCCAACATGTATTGATATCAAGGATTGCCCTGACCCAGGCGCAGGACCTTGCATTTGGACATGTTGAACCCTATGACATTCACACAGGGCCACTTCTCAAGCTTGTCCTTCTGGATGGCATCCCGTCCCTCAGGCATGTCAACTGCACCACGCAGCTTGGCACCATCTGCAAACTTGCTGAGGGTGCATGCAATCCCACTGCCAATGGCATTGATGAAGATATTAAACAGCACTGGTTCCAGTATGGACTGCTGAGGGACACCACTTGTTATAGATCTCCAGCTGGACATCAAGCCCTTCACCACTACCCTGTGGATGTGACCATTCAACCAATTTGTGATCAGTCCACACATCAAATCTGTATCTCTCCAATTTAGAAATATGATGCAGTCACTCCATCACAGAAGGTCACTAGGTTGGTCAGGCAGGACTTGCCCTTGGTAAAGGCCTTGTCTCCTCTCAACAGCCTGTAGCCATTGGTAGTTGCATTCCAGTCATGGGATTTGTCCCACCAGGTTTCAGTAATGGCAACTAGGTCATAACTTTCTAGCAGGACTGTAGCTTCCAGCTCCTCTTGCTTTCATGGAGTCATTTTCTCCAAAGACTTTCAAAGATTATGGATTCTTGAGTCCACTGGTTTGACCTCTCATAGTCACCATAAGCTTATCAGGGTTCAAGTGTGAGGGGAGGTGGTGTTTTGGAGTTTTAAAGGGTAGCATAACTATTGCCCAGTTCAGTAGTTACAAAAAGTCCATTGCAGGATCTCACGTTTCACCCTTGACTATGCAGACTGGGTTCCTGGTTTATGTGCTCAAAGTTAAGAAATATGACTACTGTGACAAAAATGACTGCATTTGGGCCAACTGTTTTTTTTTCCAGAGAAACATAAAAGGATTTTCTTTGCTGCTTTCTGCTCTCTGGAGAGGAGACTCCACAAAGTATTAAGGGACAAGTCTCTGACTTCTTCTCTGCAATACAGATGAACAAAGGTAGCTTAAGTTCTGTACAACTATTGATGAGGGACCTCAGTCAGGGACATGAACCAGCAGAGTGCTACAAGAGGGAAGCTCATCATGGGCACTGTATTAGAGAAAGAAAGCAAATGCTTGCTGTCAATCAAGAAATCTGAGGAAGGGCAAAAAGAAATCAATAGGATTAAACAGTTGGGAGAGAAAGGTCATTAAAACCATGAAGCCACTCTTCAAAAAGCTGCAGTTGTGTACAAATGGAAAATTAATGAAAAGAATCATGAAATCTGGCATTTTAAATGTAAAAACACAATGAGAAAGACCAGGAAACAATTCAAGGAGGAACTTCAAAAGGTATAAAAGCTAAAATTCAGTCCCATTTCAAGCACATCATGGACAGAAGATTGCTACAGAATGATTCTATAGGCTATATTATGAAGGCACACAAGGCGCATTTAGAAATGACAAGACCACAGTAGGCTGTGCTATTTGAAGATGCTATGGAAGAAATAGAGAAAAAATGTCACCAAAGAATACAACTATGGAAACAGAAATAAGTAAACAGCACACAGCTTCTTGCTGACAATTACCCTCCTGTATGAGGTGTGGAAGATGGTAAATGTGACGCTATTTTTAAAAATCTCTCAGGAAGTACAGAGGAGCTATAAATAAAGAAGCATGACATCTGAATTGAGAAAATCTGGGGAAATCATAATAAAGCATGAAATTACTGGACATATGAAAAAATATGATCTACTGGAGAAAAAAAATACATACCCTGCTTTTTTACAAAGGAAGCCACTGATTGCTATCAGAATCTCTGAAGGAATCAACATAAATGTGGGTACAGGAGGTAAGCTTATACAGTCTATTTCAAATTAAAGAAGACACTTCTCAGTGTCTCTAAAAGTCTTTTTAAGGAAAGTTGCATCCACAAGCTAAGAGAAAAGCTATTATCCTTTCACAGATAATTAACTGCTTAAAAGATGGGAAATGGAAGAGAGAAGTAAATGGTCAGTTTCCACACGAACTAATTCTGCTCATACATATTATTCTTTCTAGAAAATTTAAGGCAACATAAGTTAGTTTTTCTTGACATTTTGGGACTACCATGGAAAGCCAGATTTGACTTTATAGTCACAGGATCTCACATAGTTATACTTCTTCAGTTTTTCTTAGAAAACTAACCACTAAATAAAACACCAATCATTCTGAAAATGAAAGAAGTGAAAACATCTCCCTAATTAAAGACAGCAAATGAGACTGCATTCTTTATTTATTTGGACTTACATTTATATGACCTCCAGAAATTAATTCCTATAATCCTTAATTTGCTTTCTTTATCACATTCTGTGTAATGGAGCATTTTTATGCTTCATACTAAATTGCTGATGCTAGATTTCACTATATGTCTAATACTCCTTTTAGCCCTCCATTTCAGAAGAAGATTATATGCACTGATATTACTTCTTTTTCAAAGTACTTTAAAGCCTCTTTAGCAGAAAATTCATGCTGCCAAGCTATCTCACACAAACGTTTCAATATGTGAATGGGGATTCTGGATCAGCCTTTCAACAAGGGATAGGACACATATTAACTATTTTTAATAGGGAGCTTAGAGAATTTGCAAAGAGGGTTATGTGCTCCTATGTGAAAATATATAGTATACTTCTAGTTTTGTGAGCGACTGCCTGAAAAATTCTGAAACTTCTGACTGAAACTCTTTTTGTGCTTCAAACAGAGTGAACACACTTCATTTCAGATTAAAGCAGGATTATAGGTCTTGGTTTCCTAGCCAAAGTAACAGCCAAATCTATTCTCTGGACTTCTGCTGGCTGATGACATTCAAGGCTGTGAAAAGACTTAGCTAAGTCAGGCAACACTGAGAGATGTGGGTCTGTTGCTTAACTCTAATTTTTTTCATGCAGTTTGTTTTGATTGGGATAGGGATAGAATAAACTCAGCTGCGGGAAACAAATTTTTTGCTAGTTAGAAGAACATTCACAGTACTATGACGTTACCACAACAAAGCAACACTCTCCAAGCTCCTATATTGCAGGTCTGACCTGTTATACAATGCTGTCACAAATGATAATATGTAAACAAAACCTCAGAAAGAATCCTGGAATCTGCCACTACCTTCATAAATAACCTTCATGTACTAAAAATAGGATTGCCTGTGAGTAAAGGAGTAATCACACAGAAGAGGACAGACTGAGAGAGTTGGGATTGTTCAGTCTGCAGAGGAGAAGGCTCCGAGGAGACCTCATTGTGACCTTCCAGCATTTGAAGGGGGCCTACAAGAAAGCTGGTGAGGGACTTTTTAGGAGGTCAGACAGTGATAGAACCAGGGGAAATGGGTGCAAGCTAGAGGAGGGTAGATTTAGGTTGGATATTAGGAGGAAGTTCTTCACTATGAGGGTGGTTAGACAAGGGAACAGTTTGCCCAGAGATGTTGTGGAAGCCCCATCCCTGGAAGTTTTTAAGACAAGAATTGATGGGGCCCTGGGTAATCTGATCTAGTGGATGGTGTCCCGAGGCAGGGGGGTTGGAACTAGATGATCTTTGAAGTCCCTTCCAACTCTGACGATTCTACGATTCTATGATAAGAGTCTCATGCTGAGCACTGTGCAGATGTTGGCTGTATAACAGTCTTGTATCTGACCTTCTGCCCAGCAATCCAGCCTGCATAATGGGCAAAGTAGGTATAGTGCCATAGGATCTAGGCAGAGATCTAATTTACTTTTTCTCTCTAATCCATGAAGGAAATGAGAAGTTCAAATACTATCTCTGACACAGCCTGCTTCTCCTCAATACGTACACAGTCTTCTAGCTGGCGTAAAATGGAAGAAATGCCTGGCCATTCGCACAGCATGATGAACAAAGACCTGTCAATGAGGGTACCCTGAATTAGGGACCATGAAGGTATTTAGAATCTCCCAGTACTGTCTTATTCTGCAGAAATCCTCACAATTTGGAGATTAATATGTCAAGCTGTAATTTGCAAATTTTCTCATGCATCACTCATGGAATGAACAGGGTTTCATCAATGTGTGCCAGTGGAGGACTTGGTTAGCTCTTCTTAATTTTAAATATGAGTAAATTGCTAGCACAGTTAGTATGTCAACTCTTTTTTACTTTTCCACTTTTCCTTCTGCAGATTAATTCAAAGCCCAGAGAGATTAGAGTCTGTCCTTCCTCTGAATCAAATAGCTGAAAAATAAAGATATAGTCAACAGCTGCTTTCCTCCATCTACAGCCTCTCTGACAACACAAAGCAAGAACTGCATTTCTGAGCTGACCTACTTCTGGACAATTCACAGTCTGCACAGGGGCTCCACCAATTTCGAATGAAAGATAAATCAACTCCTTTATCTTCACAGAGTAGTAAACACTTCACTGATCTCTCATGCTTTGTTATAAGTAACAAAGTTGGAGATTGTCATAATGTAAACTGAAAGGCATATTTTTATTACTTCAAATTCATTTGCCTTTCTGATGCTTCAGATGATGAAACAAATACTGTTGAGAAAAACTCTGTTCTGGAATCTGCAGGATTAGTAATTTTACTTTAAGCTGTAATTCTCTAGCAGTAAAGAGAAATGCTATATGACAGCTGTTTTCAAGTACTGTAAGGGGTCCTGATAGGGAGACTGTGAAACTTCATCCTGTCCCTCAAACTACAAGGACAAATCACTGTGTACGCTGGTAAATGAGCTCAGTGTAAGCATGAATTTATATTCTCAGACATGAAGAATACAATCCCATCCACTGGAGTATTCAGGCCTAAATATTATTTCAGAATGCTGCAATAGACTGAATCACAACATCTTGAAGATAAAAATAAAGCTATAAATAAAAAAAATGAAAATGTGTATTTGCCTTTTCTGAGGCTTGTGAACATGCTTGTTCAAGACGAATGTCAGAGGCTTTGAATAACTTAATGCCTTTTCTTTAGTGGCTGTCATAGCAGTGCAGGTATCTTCTAAGCCAATAATCAAATGTGGAAGGAATGAGGGAATCAACCCAGAGGAAAAAACAAGTAGCTTTAATAACTCCATCAATAAATATTCCCACCCCCCCTTTTTTTTTTTTAGTGATGACCCAACCTGACATAACCAGGTAAGAGCAGGGCAGCCTCACACTGTTTTCAACAAGAAGCAAAATCCTACCACAACCTCATAAACTAAAAATTACTATAATGCTCTGAGACTAAGTGAAAACAAAAGCTGACAGATAAGTATAATCAACTGGGATGGAGTTCCATTTAATTGCACTTGGAGGGCTAAGGATTGCTGTCAATTAGCTCAGCTAACAGATGAGTCTCACACTCTTCAACATTTGCTGCAGTAGTGAAGCTATAATGGCAGTAGAGCATACTACTTATTCAAGATTCATCTCTCCCTCAATTGACTAAGGTCAAAGTGAAGAATACTGAAAAAAACACAATACTTCCTGTTAACCATCAGGTCTACATGTGAACATACTTTTTGGTATAAAATGTGTAAACACAATCACTATGTTTGCACTGTAGCATTTTAACTAGAGTTAGCTAAACCTAAAAGGAGCTAAATAAATCAGAAAGACAATTTGTTGTAAGCTTATTCAGTACACACTTACAAAAAGGGACATTGGAAATGCTACTCTGGATCAGACACGCTGTCCCTGGTTATGGTCAAAGGACAGCACAGAAATAAGTGGAATGCCCAAAGCACAGCTCTCAATCTGATTGTTAATATTCAGAAAAAGACTTAAAACTTAAAAATGTGATTTACTCTGCACCTAAAATGTAGTAATTTTTTGTCTATCATGATTCTAGCTCATTCTGCTATCTTGCACAATTTTAGTTGTGTATGTGGCTTTTAATTCTTAATATTTAAGACCCAACAATTCCTTGCAACAAGTCACATCATTTAACAATGCCTTGGAGAGAAATTAATTTCCTTAACCAGCTTCATATTTCCTTAAAATTCAGTATTTAACAGTACAGAGTGCACAGAAATCCCAATGTTGCCTCTCTAAACCTATCATTAATTTATATATTAGTCCTTTAGAAATCTGCTTACTAGGATTTACCAGAATCTCAATCTTTCACCTTTCTCTGGGACACTTTCCAGGACTCAGCTTACTTCAACCCCTTGCCATATCCTTTAAGATCAGTAAATGTGGCTACAGAACAATTTTATGTACTAGCTCCATCATATTTCTTAGGACATTTTCAATGCCATGCTTCATGCACCCTTTTCCCCATTTTGATTGCAATTGCACAATGAGGAAGAAGTGGTGATCTAGTGGTCAGGATTCAGTGCTCTCACTGCTGGGGCCCAGGTCCTATTCTTGGTCAGGGAAGAATCCTGCTCTGGCAGGGGGGGTTGACTAGAGAACTTTCAAGGTCCCTTCCAACCCATGACATTCTGTGATTCTGTGACTTAAGGTTGTTACTGAACCGCCTATAGTAAAATTAAGGGGTTTTGCATGCTTACAAAGACATAACTTTATAATGGATGAAGCTTTGAAGATGTGTAGATGAAATCATAATGAGTTTCCATGACTTCAGTCACTGATCCAATGCTGTCAGATAAATTCAATTTCAAAATAACCTCGGCTTTGAAGATAACAGCAGTTGTGGAGAAATTGCATTACTTGCAACATGTGAAACAAGAAATGTGATTTCAACTAGCTTCAGTCCAGACTGTTCCAGTCATCCCTTCTGAGATAAGTTTATATGAATTCCTACTCTAGCTTTTTTGTCACTACTGGAAACACCTTGCTGAAATATGCTAAATGCTAATACTGAAACTACATTTTTCACTGCTGCACAACTTTCTTGGCTTATAACTGGTATCATAAACAACTAATGAACCAGGGTCATTATCCTCATTGCACTGCAAGATGAGAGCAGGAGTTTCTGTCAATTTTATGTTAAGTTCATGACTTTGCAATTATGATACAACTCAGTTCTATTACTTCAGCCTTCAATGACACCTAGTGCCTCCTACATGACATATAAATCAACCTTTGTTTGGATGATGCACCACAACTTCAGGTCACCAGCAAATATAATCCAAATTTGTCTGCCAAAATGACTAAAATCACTAGTAAGGAAAATCTGTCTAAAGTAATTCCTTTAGGTAATCTACAGTAATTTCACAATAATCTGGCATTCCCAGGAAAACCCACTGGTATATCCTGTTAGCTTTATTCACCTTTTAACTACTAGACCCTCTAGCTAGTACGTTAACTTTAACCATGACCTTTTTTTGTAACACTGCATCACAAATTTAGTACGATATACTTTGAAGCTCCTCAATTTTGACAGTCAGAAACACCTGTTATCTTCCTGAAGAACAATGCCAGAAAGGCATGAAGTGGTCTATATTGGTAATATCTTTAAGGGATTGTATTCCACTTTTCCAGTATTCCAGGAGAGATGTTACTTTGTTATTCCTTCTTCCTTCCAAATTAGTGGTCTGTATAAGTCAATTACATTTACCATTTATAAACTGGTGCATTTCTACAGTGTAGTAATTAGTGTAATGAACTCTCTTATTCTGAGTTTTAGCCAGGTGCTTTCAGGAGTCAAGAATTATTATCTTCCTTATACAAAACTGCCTACATAGTTTTTATCTTATTCCCTACCTTCTTTCTGGCACCTGAGACTGCTTTTAACTGAAGATAGGACCCTTGCTGGGCTGGGCCAGGACTCTGAGACAATATAGAAAATACTAGATGGGCTACCAGACAACTATCCGGTGTATTCTACTCCCATGATTGCTAGATGGAGGATAGGAAGAAAATTCCTCCCAGAACATATTGATAGAAACATTGGGTGAGCAGAAGAGTAATACCTAATAAACCACAATATGATTCTGTTAAGCCCTGTTACTTGATGAAACTAAGCTAAAACCATGCCACCTACACTTCGTTTTGATTTTTAGTGTCCAGTGACAAGAGTTCTGGGTTACTTTCCAGAGATAACTCCATGTTTTAGGTCCACAGGAATGAAAAACATTTCAGGCTGGATGAAGTGCAAGTCCCCAGAAAGTATTCTCCAGATTCAGTATCACTCATTAATTAAAATTAGTGCAGCACAAAATCTCAGCACGCAACACCCTTTATTCCTAAGTGCCTTTCTTCTTTTTCATTCACATTCAAAATCCAGCTGAGTTAAACAGCAAAACCCAACATGCTTTGTTTTCATGTACAGAAAGTATACACACTTTACCAGTCTTCCATTACATGTTTGCATCACTGAAACAAGAACACAGACAAATATAAGTAAAACATGTCACCCAACTTAAGCCTCAAACTACATTTCGTATTCTAGCAATAATTCATAAAGAAGTTATTTTTTTTATTACTGGCCTGAGGAAAATGCAACTGAGATCATGTTTCCCAGGGGACAAGAAG
Source organism: Galbula dea (assembly GCA_013399015.1). Taxonomy (NCBI): domain Eukaryota; kingdom Metazoa; phylum Chordata; class Aves; order Piciformes; family Galbulidae; genus Galbula; species Galbula dea. The sequence continues at coordinate 135,366 of VWZX01009982.1, forward strand.
CATTTTCTGAAGCAAATGTACAACTTAGCTGAGTATGCTGTAAAATCTAGAGATATTTGTCCTCTGAGTCACATTACCACAGTCCACAGAATTCCACAGTTACTTTTCTAGTTTATGTGTCACCTGAATACATGAGAGTAATACCCATTTTGTGATCCAGTTAAGCTTCCTATTACTAGATTTTAGCTACTCTTAAATTTGGCTGTGATGGTCTTCTCTGTTATTAGACAATTTGAAGCATTTTTTACTAACTTTTGATTAACATGAAGACTTTGACAGGTCCTTGTGGCTCCAGATTTTGATGTCAAGCTTCATCTTTTTGAACTTTAGGTGTCCCTGTGGTTTAACTCTCCTCTATCATAATGATTTATGTTTTTCTATATTCGGTGTAAATGCTTTCAGTCCTAAGTCTCTGGCCATCTATTTTCACATATTGAGTGCACTTCAGGGAGAGATACATCTTTAAAATATCATCACATTTTTCTCTCTTTGGAATATTTATATGCATTGAAAGATTTATTATTATTGTCACTATTATTTTATAAGATGCTAAGTTTGCAATAATTGCAGGGAACAGTCTATTGAGTCCTCATTAAAAAAACTCTAAAATCAAGTGTCTTGGTTGATTTTTGCTATAAGGCAGATAAAGCCAAAGAACCAACTGACGAGAAACACGCAAAAAGCAAAATACAGACAGCAGCTCCCTGCTGTGATATTCCAGACTAAGAGCAATACAACCAAACTAAAAGGAAGAAAAAATACCCAATAAAAAATAAATACTTAAGTGCACACAAACAACAGCCATGAATATGGTAAAGCTGCAAAATGAAAACAGCTAAATACATCATGATTGTTTGTACTGCAGTCTCACAGCCTGGTTGCAGCCTGGAAAACAAAAGGGATAGGTTCACCTATGACATAAAATCTAGTCCCCTGATACTGATGACAAACAAGCTGTAAGATTTCCTTTTTTAAGCCTTATAAAAACTGTTGTTGTTTTTCTCCCTTGGCCTTCCTTTGAAAAATGGTTCTTAAAAAAAATGAATTGGTATAGTTGCAACAGGTACCCAAGACAGCATTAGTCCAACTTATACCTCCAATGCATCAAAAATTTCTTTTCATTTCAAGATGAAATGAAGCCTAACACAGTTATTATATTCATAAGTAAAAAGTTCTCCAGTCCTCTGTCTACACATTTTTCTTTCCTACTTTTTATGAATGCAAGTTTTGACTTCACAGACCACAGACTCTGAACTATAGAGCTGCAGAAGGCCTATGGCAACTCATGCTCTTCAAACATTGTGAAAGTTTCCCATAGTTCATCCTCACTGAAGGTAAACAAGAAACGTGGAGAGTCTCCTTTCATATTGAAGTTATCAACTAATATTTGCTGAAAGACAGACAGGCATTTTAAGTCCCTGAGCCTGTTCTCAGCTATGCCTTTAATTCACTTGGTGAAAGTTTGGCTTATAACACCTTTTACTCCAGACCAGATATCCAATAGACAGGATAGATTACTACCACTCTCATTGCAACTTTTCCCAAGATTATTTAGCTTTCCAAATGCTCTGAAATATTCAGAATAAAAGGTTTTAAAAACAAATTAAGTTCCACAAATAAATAGATTTTACCAACTAAGTTTAGTATCACTACAACCAGTAAAGATGGGAACCTGTCAGATCTTTTCTTTCAATCTACTGAAAATGGAATTCTACCACCAGGATAAATGTTAAAAAGAGAACAAATCCTGGGAAAATGCACAAAACCTGAAAATTAGAAAAAGGTAATCAATGATCCTTCCTTTATTATTGAATCCACATCCTTCTGAAGAAGCTAGCAGCTAATGGTTTAGACAGCACATAGATGAGGTATGTAGGGACATGTTTTGATCTTAGGGACATGGTATACTGGCTGACAGTGATAGGTTGACAGTTGGACTTGATGATCTTAGAGGTCTCTTCCAACCTTGATAATTGTGTGATTCTGTGAATTACTACCAGTCTAACAAATAGACGACAGATGATGGTAAACCTTATAAATAGCTTACTTTCAGAAATGAAGGCATGTAAAAATTTGTTTAGTATGTGACAAAATGTACTTTTCTTCTACTTTTACATTCTGAAACAAAACCAACCACATATTTCTCAGTGTGCAACATTAAATACAATGTGGCTAAAACCAAACTTTCATTTTTCCTTTGAGCTGTGCTTATTCTTGGTCACTGGGGAGATAAACACCATCATCTGTCATTCACCAGCAGAATCTGTCTTCTGCAGTTTTGGCCACTTCACATTTTCCCCCAAGTTACATTTTCCACATAATACTCCCTTCCAGTGACAATCCACCACTAGAATTCAGATTATCATGAAACAGCACCCCAGGTTCATGTTCTGATATTCACCTACACTTGTTAAGACTTTGCTTCACCTTCTCATTCGCCTGCAATAATATTCTTTCCTCTGGCTTTGACAGTGTTATCCATCCAGGAACACTTACACCGAGGTTATCTTTCCGGCATACTGCACTGAACATGCCACCCTCCCCTCTCCATGTCTCTGCTTTGTTTCTCTCCTTCATCCATATACTACTAAGCATCATCCCACTCATCTTCAAGAAAGCAATGTCTCATTTTGATGTTCCCATCACACAAAACTACCACCTATATTTGTTCAGATATAAGAAAAAGCCCCTATATGTTTTCCTATATGATTCTCTTCATAAACTGGATATCCATAAAGCATTCATTAAAAATCATCCAACTGTAGCTTCAAAACCTGTTTCAAAGCTCCTAGGCTGTTGTCATGCTAAGATCACTATCGCTATCCAAGCTTACTTCAGGACTTTCTGGTAGTTCCATGTATTCACTTATTGGCTCCTTACATACTTAGATTTTTCTGTGCTGTACAGGACCTGATACAATTGAGTCCTGGGCTCAAAATCAGAGTTCCTATGTACTCTGGTTATAAAAATGAAAACAAACAAACAAACTTGTCAAGGACACATCCACATCTGCACCAATCTTGCCTCAGGAAGCTCATATTCTAAGAGATATTGTGAAAAAGTTGAACTACATATATATTTCTGACTGATTATCTGTGCGAATCTCAGCACATATGAGCATCACAGAGGCAAAGACATTGTGGTGACTCATGTCAGAAGTCGGGCACACAGACACACACAGATGTCCAATGGACATAGAGATATTCATGGCATATGACCATACATATTTGTTGAAGGGAAAGCAGAGAATTACTTACCACACTGCAGCCGGGGCAGTCAGGACCATTTTCACATATCCTGCGCCGCGCCTGGATCCCTCCCCCACACTGAGCAGTGCAGCGCTCCCATGGACCCCAACCTGTCCAAAATACATGAGGGGGGCACAACAAATGCTCATTGCAGTACCTGTGAGAAGAAGCAAAAAAAGGAGGCAAAGAATCTATTTAGTACCAAGATAAGACCTTCCCCAAAAGTCCCTCATTTCCAACATTCAGATAGGTATTTGTACAGGGAAATATTTCATAGAAAGGGGCCCTCTCTATTCATAAAGCACTGAACTAACAGTTGTCACACTATGAAGAGTGTTTAAACATTTAAGACAGTTTCTTCATGTAGGTGAAGTATTTGCTTTACTCAGTGCCTTTATACAATCCATATGACACAACCCCACTATTATACTATGAGCACTTAAACTGACAACTACTTTACTAAAACCAGTTGTGGCTACATATCTGGGGCAGAACTGAGTCAACCAAGTGGAAGGCAATGACGTATGCAGGCAGTCTTTTATCAGTCTTCAGCTAAGCATTGATTAGGATCCACCTCTCTCCTCTTCATAGGGCTGAACTTGTTTTTTTGCTTTCCACAGTGTCTCCACTTTTATGGGTAAAATAAAAGCTGAAACATTGATTCTAGGCATAAAGAACTACTTTTTGACAATGTTATTACTTTACCTATTAAAAGGAGTTTTTAGCTATCATAACCTGTGAAGGATTTCCCAGTGGGCTGCAAACTGATTCAGAGGTCTACTGGGTTCTTGAGGGAAACAGGATTATTTTACTACTGAGCTGTCACTATTGTACAAGACTTTTAGGTATGTGGAAGGGTCCCAATTTTTAGTGAACTTTTTCAATTTTTAGTAAAAACCTAAGATTCCTGATTTTATGAGTGCTGTGCCATCCACTAACACTAGCCATAGTATATGCTGCTTAGTAAGAACCTTCTACGTGGGTCCAAAAGATTTTGGCCACCAGCAAGTGTGACTGGGGCTTTTAAAGAGACCAAGCTGTTATTTCAAATAAAACAAAGCCCCAACAGATATTCAGAAAACAGATGACCCAGAAGGAGTGCTCTAATTATTTTATGGATGAGGCTGGGTGGCTTCTGTTGCTACTACTGACTTTCCTGAAGAAATAAATCAATCTGCTACAGTATTTCATTGTTTTTCACACCAGCCATCCAAAATCCACTGTCTTCTCACCCTTCTAACAAGTTTTAATCACTTTGCACACTCCTGCAATGAAAACTGACTGTTATACTTCAGGAATTCATTTCCTACAGAAAGAGAAATGACAGTATAAACTGTTGTCATTTTCAACAAGAATAAGCCTAACCACATTTCTTTTGCAGAAAGCCTCAAGTTTCTCAAGTTCTAATTCCTCATTACAAAGGAATTTGCATATTGAGAATTCTGTGGGAAAAAAATGTTGTTTGTGCACATTATATACAATAGTAGATTTCTCACATATGCTGGAGCCTATAATTCAGAATTTGTCCCTAGGTGTGAGCAACTCCATCAAAACTTAAAAGCTTGGAAGTAGTAGGGCACATCAGGGAGTGACATTTAGTTTTGTGTTTCTATATTGTTAATGAAACTATTACAGCTTGTATTGACCTCATCTGCTGTTTATCAGTAAGCTGAGAAAAAAAAAACAAAACAAACCCTCAATATTTATGAAACCTCTATCTCAGAATTCTTCAGTGCATGATCTGGGTAAATGTTTTTCAACAGTAGCATAAACTTTTTTTTTTTCCCTCCTGCATGTTCAATATTTGCAATTCACAGTTTACATTACACCATCACTAAAGTTCTATGGGAATGTCCATGCCTGGATATTCTTCCCCCAAAAGTCCAAGAGCTGCACACACTGTCACATGCAATCATTTATGTGAATATTTGTGATAGTTTGTCTCTGTGATCATTTGTTGAAAACATGTATCCAATGGAATACAGATGTAACATCACCATTTATTTAGTCAAATCTGTACACATTTTGCATAGTTTCATTAGCTCTTAATGGAAATGTGCTAAGGTAATTTGGGACACACATATAGCATAAAGCCAGTCTTCCATGAAGTTGACAATTACTGATATTCAGCCATGCAAAAAGTAAAATTAAGAGTAGGACTTGTCTCACCTTAAAATACAGGCATGTGCAGTGCAGTTGCCTATAAATGAAGCAGTTATCTAACCTTGAGAAAAAGTTCCTTTTAAAAACATGATTTATGTCACCTTAAAGCAAATGTCTAAAGTAGATCACACACATACAGCCCCCAATATACTGATTTCTCTTTATAAAGGCTGTGTGGGAGACGGATATCTAAGCTCCCATTACAGCCAACAGAAATATCGTACAAGCTATGAAGAACAGAATGATTATTTGACTCAGTGTAGGAATATACAGTAGAAAGAGACAAATCACTCTGTTTTCCACAGCCTGTAATGACTACATTTCTACAGACCATAGTGAAAGTTCAAACACTTGACTCACACATAAGCACTCACATTCATGGACACCTGAAGTTAGGTGTGGCAAATCTCACTTAGATGAGAGTCACTGCACTATACAGTGCCTCTTTTAGTGTCAATGTGCCCTATCACCTGCTCTCTTACTTAAATGAGAGGCAGAAGAAAAACCTAACAACTGACACACTAAGCACTTCAAAGGTTGGCAATTGTTAACCAACACTATTTAAAGATGCAGTTGAAATTACAGGTTGAAACTGAATAAAACCCTGAAATGTCTATGCAAGTTAGTTAACTTCAGTTTAGGATTTTTATTTAAAAGAAACCTCCTCAACAACCGAAGTGAGTGTCATTTTTCTCTTTTTTTTTTTTTTTTTTCAGAAAAAGAAAAAAACCCAATAACACAGCATAGAAGTAGAACCTTATTTTCATTTCAACTAGCCGGTCTCTGAAAACATCAGGTATGTTTTCACAGCTAGAGACATCCCTGCAATTGATCTTTTAGAACTGTGCTACAGCACAGGGCTTTGAGCCAAGTTTCATTATATCTCTTTTTGGCTGCATTTCAAGTCACTTGGTAACCCTTTTTCCCTTCTGCTCTTTCTTCCACTCTTAATTTTGTTCTCAGGACCCAAAGGCCTAACATTTTACAGTAATTCAACAAAACATACAACGCAAGAAACTTGAATCTGTGAAACCACTGCCCTCTACCCTAATCTACCTGCAAGAAGGTCAGAAGGGAGAACAGCCTACAGAAATGTGGGTTTTGTGAAGCAACACTTCCCTTTTCCTTCACAGTGGATCCAAGTTCAAATACCCTAATAAAGAAATTGCCATACTGGAGGAACTGAGAACATTCTCTGTCCAGTCACCTCCACAACCACCAGGTAATTTTTTAATTTTTACTCCAGGCAATTCCAGCACACTGGAATTACTGTTCTTGTTCCTATGAAGTTCTCAACCATCAGTATAGCATCAATTATTTCAGTGTTGCCATGCAGCACTGAGCAGCACAGGCTAACTGCAAGACAGTTACAAACATGTCTTGTTTATTCCATAGAGAGATGCCCTTTAATTTAAACACATGGGTCTTACTTCTGAAGGATACTATATTAGCAAGTGTTTAAGAAAAACAAACTAACTTTCAACACTGCCTGCCTCTTCCTAGGTGATACACTGTTACGTGCTTGCAATTACCAGCTGATGACTTACTGGGAAGCACAAACTGCTGAGGTTGGTGGGAATGCTTGATTGCTCTAACTGAAGGCAGACACATGACGCACACACATGCCTTACTGGATTGAGACTGCTGAGTTGACAGAAATCCCCACCCAGGAGACTGTGGAAGGTGGTAGGACCAGGGCATATGGTCACAGGGATGTGGAAGAAGATGAGGGAGCAGAGAAAACAAGGAGGATTGGAGTACACACATCCTGGGCAGACAAGACAGCTATGGGAGCACATGCAAGCCCAGAGCCTCATGATTTTTCATCTGCTCTGCTGAAGGGGGACTGGGCTTATTTGCCCAGTGCAGGCACTTGACTCTCAGTACTTCCTTCTCCTCATGAAAACAAGCCCAAAAGCTCTCAATATCTGCTGAGGATTGTGTACAAAAAAGGAGACAATATGAACAGCTTCTAGTCTTCTTATACACCCCAAAATTTTCAAGGCTTTCATTTATTCCTCATCTGCAGACAATCTATTTTTCTTCTGATTTGCCATGCTTGCTTTCTTGATTTTTTTCCTATATAATGAAAGATAACTACGCTCATTAAAAGAAATGGATTCTCATCCCATTGTCCCCCATTTTTGAACAGATAAGAGGGAAACTAGTGGACTTAGTGAGCCAATATCCCCATCTTCCACAATGAAGTGGAAGCATCTTCCACAGAAAGGAGAGGATAAACATTTTCACTCAATGGAAAAGGCAAAACAGGACACTGTAGATTTTATAAACTAAAACATAAGAGTTTTCTAGCAGCTTTGCTGAATATTTCTCACATAGGAAAAACCTGAAATTTTTAAGCCCCTAAGGAATTTAGGATCAGTGCTCTTCAACATCTTTATTAATGACATTGACAGTGGGACCAAGCGCACCCTCAGCAAGTTCACAGATGACACGAAGCTGAGTAGTGCAGTTGATACACCAGAACAATGGGATGCCATCCAGAGGGAGTTGGGCAAACTCGAAAAGTGGGCCCATGAGAAACATATCAGATTTAAGAGGACCAAGTGTAAGGTCCTGCACTTGGGTCAGGGCAATCCTAGGCATGAGTGCAGTCTAGGAGATTAAACCATTGTGAATAGCCCTGTGGAGATATACTTGGGGGTACTGGTGGATGAAAAGCTGGAGGTGAGCCAGCAGTGTGCACTTGCAGCCCAGAAGGCCAGTCGTATTCTGGGCTGCAACAGGAGAGGGCTGACCAGCAGGTCAAGGGAGGTGATTCTGCCTCTCTACTCTGACCTCGTGAGACCCCACCCAGAGTACTGCATCTAGTTCTGAGGTCCTCAGCATAAGAAAGGTGTAGACCATCTAGAGCAGGTCCAGAGGAGGGCCACAATGATGACCAGAGGGGTGAAGCACCTCCCTTATGAGGACAGGCTGAGAAAGCTGGGGTTGTTCAGCCTGGAGAGGAGAAGGGTTAGAGGGGACCTTATAGAGGCCTTCCAATACCTAAAGGGAGCCTATAGAAGCGGGGAAGAGAGACTCTTTACTCAGGCAGAAAGCAACACAACAAGGGGGAATGGCTTCAAACTGAAGGAGGGAAGATTTCAGCTGAATGTTAGGAAGAAATTCTTTACCCAAAGGGGAGTGAGGCACTGGAACAGGTTGCCAGAGAGGTTTGTCTATGCCCCATCCCTGGCTGTGTTCAAGGCCAAGGCTGGATGTGGCCCTGGGCAACCTTGTCTAGTGAGTGGCATTCGTGCCCATGACAGGGGTTGGAGCTAGATGATCTTTAAGGTCCCTTCCAATCCAGGCCATTCTATCATTCTACGAATTAATCAGGTTGTCTTCCATCTGGTGTCTTAACTACAAAACTGTTTTATGTGATTAACAAATTTTCTTAAAATACTATTTTTATTCCCTCTCCAAATTCTGTCTAAACACACATCAGGTGCACTCTTGACTGATTTCTTCTACAAGACAAATTTGCTTTGTGGTATGAGTCTTTGCTTCTACCTCTCAACTGTTTCCCAGCTGCCTCTACCCCTTTAGCAGCAGAGCATACAACAGCTTAACCTGTATGCAACACTTTAAATTGGTAAATATTGCCGTTGATTTCAAAGGAATCACCAGCAAGCACAGAGCTGCCTGATACATTAGCCACAACAGGATCGTGGCTTACACAAGGTAAAACAAACATAACCTACACAAACATTTAGCTCTTAATGCATGAACAAATACTCTCAAACTGAACATGCATTTTCATCTGCAAGTGAATTTACCTCGGTTATCTGCTGCCTTTTCTGTGTTTGCTTTCTATGGAGATATGCACTGGACTTCTACTGAAATCACTATTTGCCGAAAAGCTGTTTCAAAGATTGGCACAATGTTGGCTGCAGAAACTGAATCCCGTATTTATGTCCCTGAACATGAGAAGGTGATGTGAATATACACTTTTATAAAGACAAATGCACTCAGTGTATAAAGCAACTAATTCTAGTTTTCAGTAAGACTACACATTTATTCATTTTATATACGTGCTGGGCCATTAAGAAAATAAAAAGCTGGGCTGTTTTTAAGTAGTATTTAATTTAAATGAGGAAATCTGAGAAAGCTGCTTATTGATACTCCAGATACAAACCCAAGGTTAATGTTTCTTAGGAGTTACTGCATGTGGAGAGTTTGCTCAGCCTGCCTAAATGTACGAAGCCCAACCCTCAAAGGAACTGCTTCCATTTGGTGCAGAGGTAACTCCAGTGGTACTGGAGTGAAGCAGTGTATTAGGACTACTGTAACTCCTTTACCCTCAGCAAAAAACCCTGGAGAAGCTGTTAAAGCCCTGAGGACGTTCATATATCCCTAATGATCCCAACCAGCCTCACATGAGACCTCTACCACACCTATGGTCTCAGAAGCTCTGCCATGGACCTTCAAACCCTGACTGAGCTGTGCTGCTGGAGAAGCAGTAGACCTTGTACCTGGCCCACTATGGAGCCCCTTGGTCTAGACCTCAATGTGTGGATTCACTTCTGGCCTTGGCCGTGTAGCTACAGACCTGACTGGTAACCACAGAACCTGATCCTAATCTTAGCCTGTGGCTTTGCTTCTCAGAGGGACCTGCCTCACTGCCATATGATCACCTATGATCTAAGCTCTTGGTTGGATCTGGCCACAATCTCCAGGCCTGCCCTGCAACCCTTCTGGGATTGGTGGGATGAGCCCTTGCTGGCAAGTCTCCCAGGACTCTGCTTTTTGCAGCTCTGAAAAGATTTATCCAAGTACTTGGCCTGACACTGACAAAAATCCTTGCAAATAACTGATACTTCATTCCTTTAGCTGCTTTATAAATTATACAACAAAACTTCCTAACATACCACACCTTCTGGAAGTAACTGTTAAAAGTACTTTGAAAAAAACCCAACAACTTTAGAAGTACCAGCACGCATCCTTTTAGGCTGCTATTACGTCAACTCATTAAGTATAACTTCCCATTTTGTAACTGATTTTTTAGTGCACCTATTGTCTTCATATTGGACATTTTTCTCCTATAATTATGGCAGTATTTCTCATAGTTTTCTGCATTTCTCTGAAACTCCTTATTGGACTTTTATTCCACATTAAATTTGAGATGAATAATGACTACTAATAATCATAGTCCAAACAAAACTCTTTTCTTCTTTATTCACTCTCATTGTGTTCTGCCCTGAACTGACCTCTCAGTTCAAGAAAATCAGGAACTGTTATTCATGCTGGGACAGAGCCACGTAACAGCAGATCTAGTCTACATTTGGTGGTGATGGTTTTTTGGATGGGCAACTTATTTTCAGAAAGCAATTTACAAAGTAACAAACTGCTCTCCTCTGTGATGAATGGTAAATACCGACGGCTCTGTAACAGCAAGAAATGTTCACGTTATGTTACATTTAGGAAGACCAAGTCCTTGATGATCTGCCAGTACATAAATGGGTGATGCAACCTCCCTTCAATGGAATCTTCATCTCAAGAAATGCCAGAGTTGGTGTTTAATAAAATCCCTCACTGAAACTCATCATAAAGGTTACTGAATCTTGTTTTCATCCAACAGCAATATAGGATACTAAATCACCCATACAGAAACAATGAAGAAAGCTGCAAGTGTATATTGAGAGGAAAAGTATTCGAATACATCTCTTGGAATGGATGACAATAGTACTCCAAATTCTTACACTGACATCAGTCTTCTGCTATCTAGATTTTTGGCAGGGCTCAGGAAACAATATAATGCATCTAAGAATTGCAGTTTATCTGAATATATCCTAGTTTGATTTAAATAAATAATTAATTCCTGTTAAAATTCCTAACACATAAATTACAAATTACAGACATCAGGGTGAATGTAAAATAGAATCAAGAAGCCCAAACTTTACATTCTGAGCTAGTGTCAAAATATCCAGTTCAGTGCCAAAGTAGTAGGTGCTGAAATCAAAACCTGAGATGATTTGATATGCTCAGGGGTTAATATATATGCAAACAACTAAACAAACAAAACAAAAACAATGACCCCCCCAACTAATAACTTACTAAAAGATATTTGAATTCAAGGCGTATTATATTTATTGAATATAAAACAAAGCCCTTGAAACTTCCTTTCATATTACGTAGATGCTTAATTCATTTAAGACAGGAAAAAGAAGTGAACTCACAGCATCAGTAACATAGTGCTGTGACCTTACTGTATTTCGCTCTGAATTCCAGGTTTTGAGGCTAGGCAAGTTACAGTTCAAACACACTGCAATCAATTTTCAAGGAGAATCAATTTGCAGGGTCTCAAGGGACGGTGACACATTGCTTCAGCACAATTCTCTGGCACTACCAGGAGCTCTGAGTTGGCTAGGGGGGGATGCAGCTGAGTGGAAGATGAAGAAAGCTCTGCAGACCCACAGCCTTGCCAATGGGAATACTGCTACTGTGCAGCAGCAGAGTTAAGGAGAGAGTGGAAGGAAAGGGAAGAGAAAAACAAGACAGGTAAAGGAGAAAGTGTCCTATGGGGTACAGCTGAGCTGAAGAAATTACAACGAACAGGAGAAAGAAGGTAACTCACCTCTCCTCACGATTCTGTCCCACGCAGACGCGTCCTCCATGTCTAGGAGTTGGATTGCTGCAGGAACGCTGACGAACTTGAAAGCCTATTCCACAAGTTGTACTACAAGGTGACCAAGAAGTCCATGGTGTCCAGCCTCCATTTCTGGTAGAATAAAAAGCTCAGGCTCTGTCATCTGTTATACATAGCGAATGGCTGATTAGGTGTGACTGACAGCAGAATTTGGCCTGTTAATATATCTGCAGAAGTCATTAATACCACATTGTGTTCCATTTCTTAAAGAAATAAAATAAAGGTGCTTTGATCCTTCTATATTCCATGTTCTGTAATCAGCAACTGCTAAAATGACCCCATTACACATGAAGTACAAAGACATGAAGCTATTTAGTTGCTCGTGGTCACTTTATTCTGGCTAAACTTCATCTGCAAACTCCTGTACCAAGGTTCTGAATATAACATTTAATTATGTATTGTTCCAATTATTATTTGTGGATCTTTCTTTTCAGGGAGATTAAAATATCAAGTTTTGCTACTTCTCCTGAAAGGAAAGTGATTAAAGCCTGAAGAAAAAGAAAGACCTTATCACTCTCTATACTACTGAAAGGAGGTTGTAGAGAGGTGAGGCTCAGTCTCTCTTCCCAAGTAACAAGCAACAAGATATGAGGAAATGGCCTCAAGTTGCACTAGGGAAGGTTTACATAGGACATTAGGAAAAATTTCTTCACTGAAAAAATTATCAAGCACTGTAACAGGCTGCCCAGGGAAGTGATGGAATCACCATCCCCGAAGGTATTTAAAAGATGTGTAGATGTGGTGCTCAGGGAAATGGTTTAGTGGTAGACTTGTAAGTGTTAGGTTAACAGTTGGACTTAACAATCTTAAGGGTTCTTTCCAAACTAAATGATTCTATGATTCTTAAGAGAGCAAAAAGTAAGGGTAAAAAAAGGCACTAGTTCACAAATTCAACAGCATCCTCTGGTAAGGTGCCAATATCTTATTTGTAATGTAACAAAAAAGCTAACAGAATTCACATGCTGTACCCTCCATTTACAAAGTATCGGAAAGAAGACTCCTGTACTTCCCCAAATTACCCTAAGAAAAAATACACCAGGCCAAACATCTCAAAAAGAATTTCACACCCTGTCCTATGTGAAAAATTATGCACTTCAGCAGTTCCCAAAACCTTTTGATGGCTAACTTGCAGTTTCTGTATTGGTAGGAGACAAACTGAAATTGAGAAAAACTAAAACTAAACTATAATGAGTTCTCGAGGCTTCATCATAAAAGCAAAATTTAAAATAGTGCTTTACTTGATTTTAAAATCACTTCTTTAACAATGAAAACTAGTCCAATCCAGTAATAAAAATGACATAAGATTATTTAAGCAATTTATCACAAATATGACCAATTAAAATTTCACTCATTTGATGTCTTGTTTTTATAAGGGATATAAGAGTTTATATCACAGAAAAAAAGCTTTTGAAAATCTATCACTGTTAACACAGGGGAAAAAAGGAAGATCTCTGTCAGTGCAATATCTGACCCAAGTGGAAAAATGAACAAAATATCTGAATATACATGAATTCTGGGAATCAATTATTAACATAGAAGTGTTAACAGAAGATATTAAAATAGTAGTGTAATACTGCCAATAGTAATACATGAATCAAGTTTCAAATCATGTTCCAACTTCCCTTCTACACCTGACAGTCAATAGGTGCTGTTTGATCATTCAGTATATTACAGCACGATTATCTTTTCTACCACTCTCCTGATCTTATGTTGTATACTATATTGTTAGGTTATTCATAATTTCCCTAAAAATGACTATTTCCACTTACAGAGCTTGCAGTTATCTCGTGCAGACGGATAATCACTTTTATTCACTACCATGATGTGCTTCTGATGTTTAAAGAAAAAAAAACAAACAGCAGAGACAAAAGCAGAAATAATCACTGAAAATAAGAAGAATGCACCAGTATGTAAGTTTCATCTTGCAATTAAAGTATGTATAATGTTTTAAACATGAACTCCTAATGCAGTTCAGACTACGCTGTGTTCTGAGTCTCTCTGAAATGATCTGCTCTCACTGTTTTTTTCTGGGAGTGATTACACGCCTGAGAAAGACAGAAGAGTGGCTCAAGATTGGCATACAGCCTGGTAACAGATGTCATAATGCAACCAAAAGATACAACAAAAATATTTTTCCCAAGGCAGAATGGGGGAATACAAGAGGACGTGAGACATCCAGAAAGGTAAACAGTTTTGACTTAAAGTTAAAAAGCTCTATAACATACAGAACTAAGAAAAAGTATCATACTTTGGATAGCTTTTGTTAAAATTAGTTGAGGACAATACTATTTGGTACACAGCATTTGAAATCATTATTTGTCATCTGACTCATTTTCTCTCCCACAAAGTCTGAGAGATACCTTCCAATGTCTCATTTGCTGTGGCCATTGCTATGCGCTGTTTCATGCACAGAACAGGACCAGTGGCTTGTGAATGATTTCAAAGGGTAGCTTCTATTCTGATTAAGTTAAAAACCTCTAAACCATTAAAGATACAACTTGAAATTGTTTTGTGTACCTGGAACAGTTGGCAATCTCCATTGTTGGTCCTTCACACAGCCAACCCCCACACTGAGGAGCAGGACTGTCGCACACACGCGTCCTGCAGAGGCAAGAGCCAACACTGGCACCATCAGTGTGGCTGCAAGGTTTCCACTGTGACCATGTTCCAAAATGCCCATCCACTGTTAGGTTCCTTATCTAGAAACAAACACAACAGAAAGGTTTACCTGAGACCTGACAGGTTCTTCGTGCAACCTTATTTCTGTAGTCCATGGAGGTACAGCCTTCAGCCACCAACAATAAAAGCCTCCACTGGAGTGTTATACCTTCCAGACAGCAAGCTTCCCTTATAATTTCTGTAGATGTATAATCCCTACCACCTCCAACTATTTGGGCCACTGGATACCACCACTATAGCAGTAACGATAATCACAACTACCTGTAACCTTTTGCAACTATGCTTGCCTACAGTGATTAAATAGAAAGTATAGTTTCACTTTCTCAATTATCTTCTGCTGACAGTATTCCCTATTTCCTAAAATCTACCTGTGACTGGGAACTGGGATACTGACTGTAAAAAATCATGTGCCATAATGGTTGTGGAAACCCACACCCAGATCAAAAAGAAGAGGAAGCAGAAGATAATAGACCAGGGTAAAAAGACCAGATGAATCAAACTCAAATCTCTATGGTGAATGTTGGGGTTTTTTGGCAATAGCTTTTTGAAGCACATACCATATAACACTGTTTCATATAAGTGAAATGTGTTTCTAAATATGACTGTCTAAACATTAGATATAATTATATGTATAAATCCCTAAAAGCACCTAACCCTACATGATGAGACAATCTGCTCCTAATGAAGTAAATTCTCAACACCTTTGGCTAGAAGGGTCAGAGCATTCTCATCTTGACTGGCATGTTTCCAGCATGCAGAAATAACATGTTAATAAGAAATCTTTACTGTCCAGCTGAAACAAAATGTGCTAATGGAATTTGCAGCAGCTTCCATGGTTACTGAAACTTCTAAAGAAAAAGGGGCTGGACACAGGGAATTCAGCTCCCCTAACAAAGACAGGCTTTCATGTTATCAATTCTTTTAGTAAGGTGTTAACCTTGACAAATCTGTAATCAGAATGGAAATGATGGCCACTTTTTCATTTAAATGCTAAAGGATTTGCCTTTTGATTGTCACATTGTAACTTTCAGTCAAAACAACAGTACTGACAAGTGCAGGCTAAATATCATTTAAAGTCACTCCTAGATAAAAATAAATATGTATCAGTTGTAGTCATGCATATTTTATCAAACGTGTAAGAATGTAACACTTTAACATTTGCTTATATGTTGAAATAGGAACTACAGTTGTAGGTTGTCATGAATGATCTGCTATTTTTAGTATTGTTTCATTTTAATAGTGGTGAGGGAAGTATACATTTCATTAGTAATTTGAAGACACAAGAGATTCGATTACAGTACAAGACATGTTTCCACTGACACGTTGGGTGCTGCCTGATTCTTTCCGCTGTGGTAAAGTTTCCATAATTTCACTATTAATTACATTTCTCATGATTTATTTTTCACAGATATAGCTTCACAGAACAGCTATGTGTGTATTTTGCCAGCCTGAAGTGACATAGCCATAATTCATCATTTCAAAATTCTGCTGACAGCTGTTCATTGAAAATAACTCACTGACCTTTGCTCATGCAGAGTATAAACTGTTGTTTTTCATAACAGGAAATATTCACTACTTCTTAAGTGACAAGTAAACCCATTCTGTCTTGCATGGCTACTCTAACAACTATGTAGTGCATAAACTAGCAATGATTTGTCCCCAACCTAATTAATATCACAGATGTGAAAATGTCTTTACTGCTTTGTACTTCTATGCTGCACCAAAACATCTTTATTGTTGCACCAACAAATGTAAACTAAAGCTACAGTTCTCTGTGGTTACCATAATTTATATCAAGTGGCAGGGCAAGTAGTCATAAAACTTAGCTGAGCTTAAGCTTAAAAGGAAATACTGATGGCAGGTTTCTCTTTCTTGATTTTTCCCCCTGTTCCTGTGAAGACCATCCCACTGCAGTCTCTGCTGTTCCCCATGACTCCTCTGCTCTATGAGTATCTCTCTTTCACAAGTGTTATCAAATTCATCTCAGGACTATAGGAAAGCAAAATGTACTGATGAGGGGTGTTTTCAGTCCTCTCCAGAACCTTTCATCACCTGACATGCCTCAAGGAGAAAATCACAATCAAGACAATATGGCTGTACTTTCTTAGCATGGCTACACTTTGCTTTCCCTTGGTATTGCCCTGCTTTTGTCACCTTTTTCCTTCTGCAGATAGCTCTAGTCCCTTCCTCCTCCCAAATATCAGTCTTTTTTTTTGTCTTTAGCCTCTCTGCAACCACCTTGCCTTCCTGTTTTGTGCCTCTGTGCTCTGAGTCAAGTTCGTATCTTCAGTGACTCAGTGCCACAAGTTCTTTGGTTTGAACTTACTTTGTGTAGAATTCAACGGCTCAACAATTTTCTGAACCTACTAATGAATTCAGGTGCTACCCTACACTATACTCTTGTTCTGTATGCAGCTGTAAAAATAAAGCCATTTCATGTTTCATACTTATGTAAAAAACCAAACAAATCTGTCAAAAAATATGTTTACTTTCCTTGTTAAAGCTCTTTTATAATGTCAGACTGTACATTTTTAAGTGACGGACTACAAGTGGTCCCACTGTAAAATATTTCAGCAAAACAAAGAACCTTCATTACTATAAAAAGTATTGGATGAATAACATTGATATCTGACCAGTTGGAAGAAGCTCAAAGTAGATATATGTGCCATAGCATTAATTCCTATCCATAATTATGAGCAACTGGCGTACTCATGCCAACTGAAACAATAATCTAAAAAAATTCTTGAAAATTAAATCAAAGCAAGATAACCAGAATAACCACATTTGTCAAAAATGATCTTCAAAATTCAGAGAGAGGGTAACACAGACGCTCAGCGACCTTTCCTAGCCCCCTTCCTGCTCTACCATGACATGCCAATACATATTCAGATGTAGGAATAACTGCCTAGGAAATAATTTCTCAAATTCGACTGGTCATACTTTTAATTTTGGGCTGAACTAGTGCATAAACAGGCCTCACTTTCTGATTTGACTTTAGAAGACACTGGACATGAATTAATCTGACAAATTTTCTACAATGTTAAAAAGATGGGTGTAATTTTACTAACAATTAAGAAATTGGAACCAGTTGGAACAAGAAGAGACAAGGTAGAAGGTTTCTAATATTCTATTATATTTTGCTTGCAACATTATCTTAAATATAGCAGAAGTCGAGGATGCGCATAGCTCAGTTGACTACATAATGAAACTCATTATATCTTGGCTTATCTATCCTGTGAATACAGCACATAAAAATGCTGTAAAAACAAATATTTGAAAGCCTAACCATGCAAAATTGTAATCGATTGTAGTTTGCCAGCATACAGTGTTATTTTAAAGGAAAGCATCTATGAAGTTTTCAAATTTGTTCAATAATGTATTACTTAGAGTTCAGAGGTTTAAGACAGTGGTAATCCCCACCCTTTTCACTTTAGGCAGTTAATTCTAAACTTTTCCATATATTATGCAATCTCAATAATCTCAAAATTAATTTGGAGGCTCCTAAAGCTTTTAATCTCTGCAACTGTCATATAGAGATACTAAACAATTATTTTCCCAGTTGAACAGAAAAGAGTTGAATTTTGCTTTCTAATCCATTTGTCCCTACCCCTCCATACCCTCTTGGCCTCATGGACTAATGCCAAAATTCAAAGACTACGCAGGAGGCAAACTGTTCATGCAAGTATCAAGAGCCAATCCATTCCAGTAATCCTTCCTGTAACCCAACCCAAGTAGCCCAGTAGTGCACAGAAACACATTTAGCCTGTGGGATTACCACAGGGAGGTAGGACACAGTCCATGGACTTGGAAATTAATACACTGTACAGCGCATCTAGTTACTTGCCAATCAAGAAGGCAAAGATTGCACTAGTGACTGAATCCAGACTTTCTGTGAGACAATGGCTATGTCTGTATTAGCAAGTAGCAATCACATAAACTGCAAATCTGGAAAATAAAACAGTGTTGAACTGAGGACTTGACACGTACACCATATGCATTTTGTGGGCTTTACTTGGACTTGTCCTGGCCTTGGATCAAATGCCTAGTAGTAGTTGGAGCACAGTTTTGGTTTAATTTAATCTGAAAGTAATGTGGCTCGTGTGCTTCAAGACTGCTTTGTGATGTGAACCAAAGAACAGTAGATGGGAAAAATCATGGTATTCACACCAAAGTTGCTTGGATTTGAGCTAAAATGCTACTGCAGATGAATCCAACCCAAACCTTTTTTATTAGGCCATTATGTGAGAGCATAGATGCACAGGATAGGAAAAGATATTGTTTGAAAAAATTACTACATGGAGAATACAACATGGATGTCATATGAGCATAAATTCATAGATTATGTGCTCCAGTGGCGAGTGGGGACAAGTTCAAGAAGTCCTTGCTACCGATGAAAGCAGAATTGAGTTTGAAAGTCTCCCTCTTCACAGGCAGACGGCAAAGATAAAGTAGCATCAGTCTGTGAAGGAAAGAGCTTGGTAGCGAAAGGAAGATAGTTCTTAGCCCTCTTTTTGTGCTCTTTGGAGTGAGGGAAAAGAATCAATAGTGAAACAATACTGGAAACACATTAAAAAGGAGAGATATGAATCAACATTGTTGTTTGGTTTTTGTTATATTAAATTTATTCAAAATCATTTTAAAAGAGAAGTGTTAAGCCGCTGTAAATATTAGTACTGAATTTATTATAATTATCACTCCTGTAATTTATGTGGGCAAGACATAACTCACACAGTTCACCCTTCCAATTCATGGACTTTGAAAGATGTTACATGGCCTTTCGTATTATCAGTAATGATCCTTAACAAAAAAAATTGTATCACTAGTGATTGAATTGATTCAAAGTATAAAATGGAGAAAAATCCTGCAGAAAAAAAACCCTGTCAGTGTCTTTCTAATTATAGTGAACATTCACTTTTAAGATGGGAACACAGATATTATAGGTGAAAAACAACCAGCATTTGAAAGTACTATAAGTAGTTTGATCATATTATATGAGTAATTTGACAAGAAACAGAAAAAACCCTAAATATGCTGTTAAAATCTGATGGGAAGGCCTGAGGAAAATGTCATTCCATATGGTTTTCTGAGCCTGAAAAAATCTATGCCAGCTTATTTTTCATGAGATTCACATGGAATCAAAAGTTTTCAGATATTAATGAATGAATTTGGACTTACTGGACACACAGTAATGCTTTGCTCCCATTGACTCATGCTCAGACTTTCTTCCAGCGTTGTGCATTTCTTCATTACCATGTCCCAGCCGCAATAAGGGTCCTGGGATCCAGTGCATGCACTGTGAATGAAAACCAAGCAAAAAACAGGTTTAACTAACTTTTATCTGTACTGGTCAAAGATTTCTAAATAACTATGTGGCATCTCTTGATATTTCATAGGTCTAAACCAGATAGTGAAACTGATTCCTTGTAATATTGCATACATAAAATGATGAAACAGAAGAAAATTGAATTATGCCTACAAAACCCAAGGATTTTGTTTCAGTGCACAGCTGAATTTCTGGCTGCATGCACAGTATGCTGTCAAGACTAATTATTGTACTTAATTACTAGAGAACTACAGCAATTCATAAAAAGCATATGTTGCCTGATCCAAGTCAAGGAGATTTCAGGAGTTCTTAGTCTTTTCTACCAGTTTTGTAATTATAGTTATCATCTTCATCAGAAAAAAAGATGACAATGTCTACTCTTTGAAAATTAATTAGAAAACATTCTTATTGGTTTCGTGCACTGCTACAGAATCCCTGGAACTAAGTTCAAAGGGGCTGGCATCACATCTCTTACATATCACATGCTGCCTTAGACATTTCCTCCCAGTAGTACATGAGGAGGCAAAAAGAAGGTTAGAGAGAAGGATGGTAGTCCAGCTTCTTATAGAAGACCTGCTGCACAAAACCAGAAGTTCTTTTCTCCATTAAATGGCAGCTTTCTCTTGTTAATGGTAGGTCAAACATTAACAGTCCAGGCAATGGGTCTGCAGTCTCATACCTTAAAATATATAAGAATGGGGAAGTCCCATCACAGTGGAGCACAATTTAACACTTGAAAAATAAATTATACATTAAAATAATAAATTCAAACCTTTTGCTTATATTATTAAAATGCTAGACTGATCATTCTTGTTCAGCTCAAATCCATGGGCTTTACCATTCTTTATTTGATTGTCTGTTCACAACAAATCTGTCAAGTGAAGGGTCATAAAGATGATTAAGAGACTGAAGCATCTCTCTCATGAGGAGACGTTGAGAGAGCTGAGACTGTTCAGCCTGGAGAAGGCTCAGAGGAGACATCATCAATATGTGCAAATATCTGAAGGGAAGGTGCAAAGGTGGGAAAGCTAGGCTCTTTCCAATGGTGCCCAGTGACAGGTCCAGAGGCAATGAGCACAAACTGAAATGAAGGAGATTCCCTCTGAACATCAGGAAACACTTTTTTACTGTGAGAGCAACTGAGCACTAGCACAGGTTGCCCAGAGAGGTTTTGTAGTCTCTTTCCCTGGAGACATTCCAATGCCATCTGGACAGGGTCCTGGTCAACTGGCTCTAGGTGGACATGTTTGTGCAGGAGGCTGGACCAGATGACCTCTAGAGGCCCCTTCCAACCTCAACCCTTCTGTGATTCTGTGCTTACAAATCCTGTGTTTCAGTCACATTTTTATTTATCTCTGCCATTCCTCATGTACTTCCATGCTAACATGAGACAAAATGCAGACTTACTAATTTCCTAGTTTCCCATTCCATAATACCATCACAGAGGATTCTTTAGCTTAAAAATTTCAAAGAATTAGTTTCTACAGTATACTTGGCAATGTGGATTGCCAGTACTATGTGGAAGGAGAGTTCCCCCTGCGAAACGGGCACACAGTAAGAGTCGTAATAGCCAAAACTCCTAGGTGCCCCTAATGAGGCTGTCAGTTCAAAGATACAGCTTTTGGTCTAGGGTATTCAATGTTCAGAAGAGAGTTCCCACTGATGACTCTTGCAGCTGTAAGCACTTAGCATTTTTGTAACTCAGGCTGCATGTTTCCACTTAACAATCTAGAAAGTAAGGAGAAAAATTAATGCTAATTATGGAAAGTTTTAAATGTCTTGGTCTTCTAGTGACTGCAAGACAAGATCCTCAGTACTCCCCTTCAGAGCATCTCTGATAAAGCTAGTGTTTTATGAAAAAAGAATACTAACAAAATTAAAGTCTGACATAATACACAATTGGCAATATTAGCTGTGTTATCTGTCAAAGTAGAATTGCTCACTTTTCCAACTTCACTATTCCCTTATGTTAACTGTTGTTAGCATTTTTAAATGCAGTTGTTAGGCTTTAGACACCTTTTATTGAAAAGTAAAATATTTTAAAAGTCATCATCCTTTTACTTAGAACTACACTCCTTTTCTGGGGGTAAGCTGATCCTTCTCCTACTCTATTCTTAGACCCGATTCCCTTCTTTGCTTTTGTTTCAACATTACTTTTCACTCAAGCAAATCAAAATGGCTTCCATCTTTCATTACAAATCCCTTAGAAGTTTTAAGTAGGGCACTAAAAACATATTTCAGCTGTTCTTATAATTTCCTGGTATCAGAATAGATCCTAATTTCATGATGAAATAAAGTTAAAATAAAAGCTGAAAAGTCCTTGCACTGCTGGCACAAAGCATGTTCAGTCACTCTGTGGACACTGAATGTGGCCATTTCAGTAAGTGACCAGGTTTAGAAAGCACTGCAGCAAGATAAAATGACATGAATCTTTACAGAATCTCTTTAAGACAGTCCAATAAGCATATGAAAAAACCTGATTTTAAGACGTTAGTAACTCAGTTAACCTCACGCAGACAACAAGAGGTTAAGTGCAAAGAGCTTCCTCCAAACATGAGAGGCATTAACAGTCCTCAATAATTTTTTTTTTTCTTTACCCTACAATGCATTAACTAATCTGGAATATTAAAGTCAAAGCAACAGGAAATTCTATCTAAGGATTCCTCATATGACAAACTCTAGTTTTGCCTCTTTTTTTTCTTATAATGTTCTAATTGATTGCCTCAATCATTATTATAGCTGTCATTTTGTAAATGTTTAATGTTTTAAATCTTTTAATTCAGACATAATAATCACACCACAATGGTGTAGTTCAACATCATCACCCTCTTTCATACAGAATCACAGAATGTTAGGAGTTGGAAGGGACCTTGAAAGATCATCTAGTCCAACCCCCCTGCCACGGCAGGATTCCCTGCACCAGGTCACACAGAAGCGTGTCGAGACGGGTTTTGAATATCTCCATAGAAGGAGACTCTACAACCTCTCTGGGCAGTCTGTTCCAGTGCTCTGCCACCCTCACTCTTTCTGGCATTTCAGTTCACCATGCCAGATATACTAATGAAATGAGGCAGGACCTTGCTTAAATAGCTACCCTGTTATCAGCTATTGGCACAACAGTCCTTTTCTGTTCTCTCTGTTTCACATCTCAGAGGGTTTTCTTAGTTATTTCTTTTAGATCACTTGCTTTGATAAACAGTCTCTGAAAAACGGGTATATTTTCTTTTAAATGAAAAGAAGAACAGAGGTAATATGCAGGTAATTTTTTATATTTATCAATATTTGCCTAATTATGTCACCTGTGAAAACGATTTTTTTTTCCTTTGTAGGATTATTTAATTAATGTGTGAATAACAGCAATTAATTATTTTGCTCTGCTATGCTTAGATAAAAAAAGAGACAATAAAATAAGTTTACAGATAGAAAATAAGTATAGAAAAAAGCTTGTAAGTATGAAACTATCAGAACTTCTCTTTGAAGTGTGAAATTTAAAGGAATTAATTATTAACTGACAATGATGAGTCCTTACTGTCCTGCATCAATGAAAATTACACATTGTTTTAACTGTTTTTTAATGAATCTCTCTCCCAAAATAGAGCAGTAAGAGGAACAGCTTCAGTGTGTACATGAAATAACAAAAGAATGTACAAAATGGTGTCAAATTCATGAAAGCAAGCAAAGTAATAAATTAGCTATCACTGCACACCTTTATCCCTGTCTCTTCCCAAATCTTTGTCTAAATTAAAGCCATTCTAGCTGCTACTGGCAAAAAAAATAGATATATTTTAAAATTAGTATTAGGTCTTTCAGCTGACAGAGCCCTTTCAGATAGTGACACTGGAAGCAACAGAGCTGGATAATATACTAGTCATCTTGTTTCTGTAAGTCTACCTTATAGCTCAATTTCACCAGAGATGAAGATGAGTGCTTTGTCTGTTAGTCCCAGCAGGTTCACATCTCTAAAATTTCACCTGATTTGGCCCAGTACTGCTAAAAGTGGCAATTTTGTGTAGGAAGGAAATTCAGGAATAAAAGTTAATTGGTTCATTCTAAGACTCTTTCTTCTTCGTGCCACTTACACTGCTGAGTCAGCACTCTCTACAAAAACAGTGAACAGCTTTTGGCTTCTACCACAGAATCACAGAATCATTACGGTTGGAAAGGACCCTCAAGATCATCTAGTCCAACCGATAGCCCTACTGGTTGATTCTAATTTTACTCTATGCTGTCATTTCACTTTTTTTTTACCAAATGTAAATGATAGGTAGTTGAGTGTCTCTCACTCTCTTCTGCAAGGCATTCCTTTGGCTGTAATGGTTCTGTATGCCTAATGACAGTCATGTGACACTTAAACAGTGGGTTTTGACTGACTAGTAACAGAACTGTAAATCACCCCACTATAAAGCAAGCCAGAAATAGTAGGTCATTTTCTGCAACTATTTCATAATTATCACCAAGCAGGCTAGGAAAGCTGCTTTACCTCAGCTATATTTGAAATGATTTATTCGGACAGAAAATGAGGCAGAAATGAATGCCATTCAGAACAAAATATATAGAAAACTCCACACAGTTTTAGACTAAAAATAATTTGTCATCTGTTCTCCAAAGAACAACAAAATAGATCCCTTAAGATTAAAAGCTATATCCTGATACCACTGATTTCAAAGAGATTTAAAAAATTCCTTTCAGGGTAAAATTATATTCTCATATTGAAACACATTTTAAGTGCTAATTGGTATCCTCTTGAGCTGTAACATTTTATTCAGAGAATATATATACATAAGAGGTGCATATTCCAAAACTCTTCAATGAAACATTATTCTGTCTTTACCTATACACAGTATTCTGAAGACCACAAGATATTATAGTCTGCTGACCCTTTCAATCATTTCTACTGAGATAGCCATACCTACCTAGTTCCAATTACTGCCAACTGTGATCTGGACACTTTTTACACCAGGAACTGAACTAGAGTCATCATCTTACTTCACAGAAGCCAGATTCCTCACTGCAAAGAGCATACAAAGCTCTGTCCTGGTATCCTTCCCACAGTTCATATCATTGTGCCAAGAACATTCTCTGTCTCTCTCTCTCTCTCTTTCTCTCTTCATTCAGGTCAATAGTGGACTCCAAACTTGCATATTGACTTTATGTAAAATTTCAAATAAATGAAAATGTTCACAAAAGAGATTATAGAATATTAAGAGAGCTGCAAGTAATTCTCATGAGAAAACAACTAGTCTGTAACACAAAGCAGTGTAAGCTGAAATGCACAGGGTATGTGCTGGTCTGAGTAGCAGCCTAGTATGTGATACCTAAATTATTTTAAAATAAAAAACCTTTCACATTTGCCTTCCCCCCCACCACCACCTTTTTACCATTTAGTCCCTTTAACTTCTGTTTCCAGAGAAAACACTTGCCAAGTACCAAATGACTAGTGCAATGATCTATTGGAAAGAGGGTTGCTTTAACTGTATCAGGTGATTTTCAAGAAAAACTTAACAGAAACTACACTGAACCTAGAATTCATCAAACTTTTGGTATTTTCTAAAGCAAAGAAATGAATTACATAATGACAGATGAAAACCACATGCCTGTTCTAAATTTTTATTTCTTAACTCACTTCTTTGTTTAAAAGAACATCCGACTAATAAAATCCAAATTGAAAATATGTGAAGCCCATCTGGTTTTCTTATAACACTGCAAACTAAAAAAAAGGACATTTTCCTTTTCCTCATAAGGCTACTTCAATAAATACATTGGAAACAGGCTGTAAAATTGTACTTGTTTATCAAAATTCCCTCATTTGCCAAAAATGTGTGTCTACAATACAACACATAAATGCACAGATCACATACTAAAGAGTTGTGACTAAATATTTCAGATGCAGCATAATGCAAAACACAGAATCACAAAATATTAGGAGTTGGAAGGGATGTTGAAAGATCATCTAGTCCAACGCCCCTGTCACAGCAGGATTCTCTAGACGAGCTCATAACTCCTAATATTCTGTGTGATTCTGTGTGTGTGATACAGAAGCACGTCTAGATGGGTTTTGAATCTCTCCAGAGAAGGAGACTCCACAACCTCTCTGGGCAGTCTGATCCACTGCTTTCGCACCCTCATTGTGAAAAAAAATTTTCTTGTATCCACACAGAACCTCCTATGCTTCAGCTACAGCCATTGCCTCTTGTCCTGTCACTGGGCTTCACTGAGAAGAGCCTGACACCATCCTCCCGACACACACCCTTCACATATTTAAAAGCATAAATGAGGTCACCCCTTAGACTCCTTTTCTCCAAGCTAAAGAGACCCAGCTCCCTCAGCCTTTCATCAGGAGGAAGATGTTCCACCCCCTTCATCATTTTGTGGCTCTGCGCTGGACCCTTTCCAGCAGTTCCCTATCCTACTTAAACTGAGGGGCCC
Source organism: Galbula dea (assembly GCA_013399015.1). Lineage (NCBI taxonomy): Eukaryota > Metazoa > Chordata > Aves > Piciformes > Galbulidae > Galbula > Galbula dea. The sequence continues at coordinate 161,857 of VWZX01009982.1, forward strand.
AGAACTGGACACAAGATTCCACATGCAGCCTCACCAGGGTAGAATAAAGGGGGAGAAGAACCTCTCTTGACCTACTAGCCACACCCGTTCTAAGACACCCCAGAATCCCATTGGCCCTCCTGGACACCAAAGCACACTGCTGGCTCATGGTCATCCTTCCATCTACCAGGACCCCCACGTCCGTTTCCGCTTCACTGCTCTCCAGCAGGTCAGTCCCCAACCTATACTCATACATGGGGTTGGCCTTTCCCAGGTGCAAAACTTGACACTTGACCTTACTGAATTTCATTCAATTTCTCCCTGCCCAACTCTTCAGCCTAAGTCATGCTGAATGGCAGCACTACCCTCCCGTGTGTCAGCCACTCCACCCAGTTTAGTGTCATCAGCAAACTTGCTGACAGCTCACTCTGTTCCCTCATCCAGGTCATTAATGAATATATATAATCATCCAGACCGCAGGTATTTTGTGGGCCAGACAGACAAAGATAATTTCTGTAAAAACCTTGGTCTTCACAGAGGAAGAAAACAATATAGGTCAACATCAGGCCTGTAGAGCTTGAATTGATCTTGTCCCCAGTATAGGACTAATATTCTAATTCTTTTGAGGTAAGAAAACTTTCAGCTGTACTTATTTCCTATTTCTGCTGACTTTACTAGTGGTCTTAAAAGTTCACAGCAATTTTAGGTAATTTTCTAGTGTGTCTAATACCTAAAAAAAAGACTCCTCAAGTTTTAAATGTATCTATAATCCAGTCTTGCAGCCAGGAAGGCTTATGGTTATCCCAGTCTGAGAAACGTATGAGGCTTCTGATTCTGGAATATTACTCTGGAATCACTAATTCAGATCAGTCTTCCTGGGGTTCCAACATTCTAGTGCAACTGTGTTTCTGTGATTCAAACTGGAATAAGGCTTACATGTCTTGAAAAAAGGAGATCCACCTGGATATCTAAAAATAACTGTCTGGAAAGATTATTTCAGAACTATGTGTTGGCAAGCTCTTCTGGACATATTAGCACCTGGTAATAGTTTAGACCACATTAGTAACTGTTAACTTGTATAGTATTAGTACACAGGAATAATTATTCTAAGTAACGACAACCAGTGCTTTTTTACCAGGAAAACAGGTTCATACTGACTGTGAGAGTACTTAGGGAAGCAGCACCTGTAGCTAAGAAAAAATAAAGGAATGCAATAGTGGTTGAAATACTTAATCCAATAATCTTGCTGGAGTTCTAGGAATGAAAAAAAGCATAACCAAAATTCCAGTAACTGTTTTCTTGTGTTAGTTAATCCAGTTCCCTTTTCAGCACTGTGCTGCTACAGTCATCTTTTGTATACCTACAGGTTGCTTAGCTGATTGTTAACAAAGAGGCCAAAATAAAAATGATGGACTACAGAAAGAGAAAATTTACAGTTACAGTACAATAGCTATGACAACATTACTTAGCAAAACAATCTTGTGACCAATAACATTTTAAGCCTATAATGTAAAAGAAAATGCTCAAAAGTTTCCACAAGCTGTTTCTTTACACCAGAGAATTCACTATTTGTATAGATTTTAGCAGATGGCACTCTTTATTTACACAGACATAACATCATAGTAAGATAAGTCTTCAAGCTCTTTAAGATTGTTAAACCTGTCTTCCATCGGAAATATCAATTCTTGACCCTTGCTTGGTAAGATTTTGTAGAACACTGGGTGATAAAATCTTCCATTGCCACCACTTTCAGAACTGATGAACTAAAAACTCCAGTAAAAAGAGCAACTGTCAAATTTGCCTCAGAGAAATCTCTGCCATTCAAGGTTGCTTTTGAAGGCCAATAAAAGAAAGCTGACTGATTCTTAGTTTCTGGGGACAGGAGTGTTAAACTCCCCTGCTACAGATCAGTTGCCTTATTACTGATGTGGAGTGCCTTCAAAGTAAATAGGAACCACTGCAACTTTAGAGAGTTTAACAGTTATCTTCTCATGATAATCATTCTATTTATTTCACATTACAGTTAATTAGCAGGTATACAAAAGTCAGCTGTGCTTCATGCTTGGCCTACCCAACTCTGAAGAAGTACAGACAGATGGAGAACTCAGTGAAAACAGTAGCTGCAGTGAATAATATTTATGGTCTTCTGTGAAAGTTTGTTAAACATGTATGAATTGCAATACCCAGGTGATAATAACCTTGTTAAGTCTTAAGGACTTTCCCCAAGGAGAGGCAACCTAAGGTAACTGCTCTGCTGCTTTCTCCTGGAGCATGGAGATGCCAGGGCTTTTTGGAGAACTGTTTGTATGAACTCACATGTCCCAAACTATTTTTCCCTCAGTGACTCCTGAAAACAGCAGGATCATGACAGGATGTTCAAAACTATTCAGCCATTGACAGAAGTCTGCAGGAGATTTCCTCTCATGAAAACTGTCAATCAAATAACTAGCACAAGCAACTCACAAACAAGGAAAACATTTTGGTATAATGGAAAGTGCCGAGCAACCCTAAGTACGGGTGTGATGTTGGGTCTGTCTGTCATAATTTAGCTTCCAAATGTAGATAAGTATTTTCAAGAATCTTCAATAAGTGTTTGTGGGAGCAGAGAGCCCTGAGCTGATGTGGAACAGGGCTGCCCTGAATCAGAGGGAATTCTGTCAAAGGCAACACTGTCACAGAGGACTTCACCACACGAAAGTGCTGCAGGAACAGATTTACAAGGAAATACTCATTAGCTAAATACATCCAGCATATCAGAGTGATAATTAAGGAGACATAATAAACTACACATAAAAGCAATAATCACATGCTTCAGAGGCTAGTATGTGCAGATAAAATAAGGAGCAATGAAATAAAAAGAAAAAAAATAGACAATCTCCTAGAAAATTATCCTGACATTGAGATATTAGCTTGTGGAACGGTCTGCTCAACAGAGGGACCAAAGTTGCATTGTCTGAAAGCTTTGCAATAAACCTAAAAAAAAGATTAGACAGTGAACACTGTCACTGACACAAAAAAAACCCCAGAGCAGATGAGCTAGTATATCTTCAGCCTTTTGGCTTTTTTAAGGTTGCTACTCGTACACCAGCATGCTCTATTTTTCAATAATTATGTGAAGTAGATATAAAAGACTACACATGCCCTTGATCTGGGGAAGAAATTCTAGTTATTACTGATGGAATTTCAGAATATAGCCTTTGTGCAGTTATACAACCCTAAGTATGATAAATGTGAATACAGAAAATTAAAATAATAAAAAATAAAAGAACCACAATGCCCCAAGGCATTACCTTAGGAAAGGTTTATCTATTACTTTATTTACCTATTGCTATAGTCATAGTTGGTAACATATAATGAGAATGTGAGTATTAAAGCACACAGCAATGCAGTGGCCAAGCTTCAGATGTTTCATTACCTTGTGAAATTTATGGTACATAGAAAGTTATTGCTGAGAGAGGTAATTAATCTGGATTCCTCCTTACAGCCATTTGTTGTTCCTGTTTTTCCACAACCCCCCACAAGCATGTTTCTCCAATCAGATCAAAGTAGCTTATTCCTCATACCTGTATGTTTTGTAGAAGAGGCATCTCTTCAGGGGGACCTTAATGACATGCTCCTGAAGGCCCACAAAAAGGACACTCTGACTGTGCAAGATCTGAAGGCTCCTAATTGGCTCTCGCTGATTTTTTGGCAGGAGTTCAATTTCCTCGAGAAGGCAGCTGCTTGAAGTCTGGTTCATTGGGGCAAGAACCTTCTTAATAGTTCCATAGTCTGCAAAGGAAAGAGGAAAATGAGTTACTAAAAATTTTACTAGCAATTTTACCTACTTGGTGTCATTCAGTGAACAAATCTCTGTCCTGTGACAGATGTTTTCAAGGAAGTCTCAGAATGTGAGAGTACACTGACTGGAATTCCAGGATTGTTTATAGTACAGTCAAAATAATCTGAAAACAGCCACAAAAGTTTTTTATGTGATGCAATACAGTAACGAATAACTCTTTTAGTGCAGAACAGACATCACAGCAGTAGCCACTAGAAAACAGCCTTTCCAAGTCCAGTGATTATAAATGCACATTCACAGCAAGGTTTACTGATTTCAGTTTACCAGATTGCACTGCATTTGGCTATGTTTAAATCAGTTTAAAAAGCAATAAAGTCTGTCATTGCTCCGGTCTGTTTTAAAATTCTATCTGCTAAAAACTACAGGTTTTAAACATGTATTGCATTCATTTAATAAAGCACAAATGCATGAATATCTGCAGGTCTTAACTGAGTCTAGTGACTATAACAATAAAATGAGTCTGCATCCTTTCTTCTTTTCTGGATTTTGACCTCTAAGGAATCATATCTTTTAGCATTTGCTCTTTACTTCTGTTCTTATTGTGATTTCTAAGACAAGACAGTTAAGCTTTAAAAACCAATGTCAGGTGACTGATGAAATTTCTGAGTCACTCATGTAAAGTTTTTAAATAATTTGAAAATATCCAAGAACATTTGTTCTGAACTCAAAAGACCACATTCTCACAGTGATAAATACTTTAGCAGCTGACTGACCAAAACTGCATTACGCAATCTTCTGTGTGCCAGCAATAGTAAACACTAAAGATCCAACACTGCAATCTCATGCTGAGATCAGCTCTTATTCATGTGAAGTCTTCAAAGACTGTAACATCTGTTGCGAGTTGGAACCATTACGAGACAAACTTTTGGGGTGCTCTGTTCTGCAAATCAGAAAAAATGGGGTTTGCCATCACTAGTACAAGGCCAGAGGCTCAGCACTGGTCTGGCCCTCTTTTGGTGACAGCTGGTTTTAGCTGTGGCAGCAATTGCCTGATGGCCCCATGTGTGTCTCCTCTCTATGATGGCTTCACCCTGGGAGTGCCCAGGGCAGGGGGCTGGCACCCCTACGTAGTCACTGAGGGACAATCAGCCCCTCTTGGGTAATGGGGCTGGGGAAAGACAGTGTGCAGCTCTAAGACTTTGCCTGGGAAGTGGTGAGGAAGAGCAAATAAGCAACCTTAAGAAAATTTTAAAAAGTAGCCTCAAGCAGACTCCAAAACTGAGTAAGAAGTGGAGAATGCAAGATGCTAATTACTGTTAAAGTCTTCTCCCTCTTCCTGAGGAAGACTGAATAGTCAATCTTAACACCTGGAGAAGTACTGGAAAGGGAAGTATAGCACCAAATAACAGGGGGAGTTAGTAAGAAGCTTAGGTGTAAGATTTTAAACACATTACTAATAAAACTTTAATAATTAGATAATATGGAGGGAATTTTATTAGACAGTCAAAACTAATTATATGAACCATGAAAGTTTAGCTCCATATATAATGTGCATTCCCCTTTGTACACAACAAGATTCTCACTGTAGCAGATCATGTCTGCATCTTAAAGTCTTCTGACTGACCTCTCAATTTTTCAATATAACCACTTCATATAACTGTTGACATTCTCCTCCTTTCATCACATAAAGAAGTTTGTCATGATTTACTGTATGTAACAGTATTTCTTAGAAAAACACTTTCATTAAATGACTCTCTTAATTTTCATTAAAATTTGACCTTTTTGATATTAGAAAGAAATCTAATTTGGCTATCACTTTTTTCCCAGATAACCTAAAGTACAGTTATATTCAAGAATTAATTAAGCCTTTGCCAAGAGTGAGTTTTGTCTCACAATTAAGTGATAATCACTTCAACTGAAGAACTTAACAAGCAGTGTTTCCAATGGTGATTGCTAGATACAAAATCTCAGCTACAATCACAGTAAGTTTCAAGGTCAAAATATGGTCTGCGATGTGCCCAGAAAAAAATCTCTGGTTGAGTTAGTTAGTCTTTCAGTAAAAAATCAAATGATTTTTTTGAAGCACAGAAGTTGGAAAAATGCACTAAGAGGAAAAAAACAAGAAGCAGTGAGATCATTTTACAGAAGTAAAGGAATTGGCATCATCACTTTATAGATCAGTTTGTACAGCTCTGTGTCACTTGTCTAACTGGCAGCCAACAGACTCAGTATGATTCACGATATCTTATATTTGACTTGCCATTTTTTTCCTGCATGAGTCAAAAATCAGGTATGCATTCAGCATGTGCTTCTCACACAGAGAAATATTTCTTCAAGTCTTCGTGCCAGGTCTGACATCTACAGACTAAGCCACTTGCTGTCACCTCCCCCCAAGACAAAAGAGAAGAAACAACAGAACTGAAGGCCTCGTTCCCTCATGCCTACATAGACAATTAATTTAGAAGTGTGGCATTGGACAAGATACTATATTCAAACCCAACTATCTTGTGTTTCTTTTCTCCTCAATAATTTGTTTTATTGTAGAGCACAGAATTACAATTTTTTTATATTCAGGTCTGTGACCTGGAGAATATGGTTACAATAGTATACTATGCTAGAAGGAATAAAATATTCTCACTTTGAGAACTACAGCACTAACACCTTCCCCAGAGCAGTTACAGCTCTTGTTCTTCCTTCTTATCTTGCCATACAGTCTCTGTTCCTCCTGTTTCCTTTTGCTTTCTTTCAGCAGCTCCCAAATGATTCCTTTCCCATTTGCTGTTTAAGAAGTTGAATGAATGACATCTTTGCATCCTGAGCACAAGAAAGACATGCTGGAATAGATCCAGACACCTGAGAGACTTGGTTTAAGAGTGATCGAGGATATACAGGAGTGGTAAAAAATAATGACAATGGCCAGAATGAGTAAATAATGTACTCAATTAACTCGTGCCTTGAAAAACTAGCATTTAGAACATTAGAAATCTAATCACTATGAATGAAGTTGATGAAGAAAGAAAAATTCTAGTTGAAATATTACTATGTGATGCATAGGACACTGAAGCACTGAGTGGAAAACCCGAGATGGAGATGTAGAGAAGAAGCTCGGAGGCAACAGTTTGAAATGAACAAAATGATAACGAGTCAAAATCAAAGGATGATCTCTGATACTGAAAAGCAAAGTTTCAGATATAAATGGTATAAAGTATACAATAAATTATGGAGAACAGTGAAAGAATGCAGTTGAAATCATTGTAACACATATGATGACACCTGCAAAGGAAAAGAAAATGAACACACAAAACAAACAGCAGATGGAACATACTAATAAACCTGTAATTTCTTGAGTTTCCTAACAGAAATAATAACACTAAAAGAATCTGTAACAACTTTTACTAGAGACAAGAATAAATATTTACATGAGGTACTATGATTACAAAATATTGCTGCATTCTTCAGGTAAAAACATCTTTAACATATCATTCAAAAAGAGCTAGTGTAGAAGTAAGGTCATTCACTTCTTATAAAAGAAGAGAAAAAACCTATAATCATTCCTTTTTGGGAGGGAAACTCTTTCAATCTTAACTCCTGACATATTTGACAGTGAAACAACATAAAATTTAATCTTCATTTTATTGTAGTTTAGCATAGTACTTTGGAGAGAGGGTTGGTCTCCAGAAAGTAAGTGAATCAGTATTAGAACACAGAATCTAAGTCAATGTTTTCCAGAGGAGACGTCTTTGGTATCATCTTCCTGTAATGTTGCAAAAAAAGTCATTGGTGCCTTCTATACTATATGAGTTGCTCACAAAAGATGTTTTAAAGAGATTCAAATATATCCTTAGGCCAATTGTATGCCCATATTTATGACTACAAGTATTCTTGCTCTTTCAGAACACAACAAGGTGCCTTTACAAATATGAAAATCCCCTCACATATACCAAGAACAGCGAAATCCAGTGCACATAATAAACAAAGAACAGTCAATGCAAATAAGGGCCTGTTTTGCAATTTTGCCACAAAATATTGTTAAGAAAAGATGTCTCAAGTAGATGAATGTGGTCAATATGGAGGAAAGGGGCAATCCCCAGAGAGGCTGTGAAGTCTCCTTCTCTGGAGGTATTCAAAACCCGTCTGGACGCGCTTCTGTGTGAGCTGGACTAGGGAATCCTGCTGTGGCAGGGGGATTGGACTAGATGATCTTTCAAGGTCCCTTCCAACTCCTAACATTCTGTGATTCTGTGATCAACACAACACAGAAAATGGAAGCTAAAGCTATGTTTAGTATTTCAAGTGACATTTGTAATTGAACTTGAATAAGGTACCATCTATGCAAGAAATACACCACTGCGTGTCTATTATAATATGTGAGAAAAGACTCATTTATATCCTCATCAACTTTTCAACATAATAATTTTTTTTCTTTTAAAGAAAACTTTGAAATTAACAGATGGATACTTGGAAGAATATACTTTTAAGTGCAATTGAAATGGATACAAATTAAATATGTTTTCAAAGAGTAAAATATGAAATAGACTTTGGAAAATTATATTTCTGTTACAGAAATTATTATTTTTACAGTGGAAAAATAAAAGCATTCAGACAGTATTATGAGTGTTGAAATTAAAGAAAAAAACTTTTAATGTTAAATTTCTTGTAAATATTCTCCACGTGTATATAACAGTGTTTATTTCCATCATACAACACTGGTATTAAACACCACAGAAACAGGAAAAATAGGGTATTAAGGTTGACTTCAAGGCAGAGTTTCAGAAGAATAAACTGAAATACCAACCATAAAATTGATGTACAGAACCTATAACAGTACAAAATCAAAGAAAGTGCAAGGTGATTGACAAACATCCTGTCACTGAGAAAAAATGTATCATCGGTACTTGCATTCCTCCACCGCAGGAACTGAAAGCAAACTCCAATGCAAAGCAGAACATGCATCTGGTTAACGGCAAAAAATTATTCCAATGACAGAAAGTATTAGGTTGCATAAGGGCTTACGTGCCCTCAACACAGAAAAAAGACACAGGAACAGCTAATGCAGCAGCTGTTTGAGCCTACAGAAGGAAAGCCTAGGACTTAGATTTAGCAATCTGTGTAAATCAAAAAGATGCATATGGTACACAGAGCATGAGGGGACTTAAAACCTGCTCTTTTTTGCCCTTCCAAAAATAACTTTAAAATGAGTTAAATCATTGGTGGAATATGGATAATTAAAGCCTTTGCTAGAATCTGTTTTCCTATATAGGGGTGGGGTACAATCTGGTTTAAAGCAAGGGCATATTTAGAAGATAATATAACCATTCTCTGTAACTTGATTTATCTTTTACCTCTAGGTTTCTGAAAAATGAATTTATATGTGATTTACAGGAGCAGGGTTTTTATCACACTATAGCCTAACAGACTAGTGAAAGACTAAGCTTCAACCCTTCTGCTTTAAAAACTAAAAATATATTATTGACAAATACAGCACTTCCATACTGAAACAGAAAACAAAACCAATACACTCTGATTTTAAAACCCCCACCTAAATTAGATGTTAGATCTAAAAAAAAAAAAAAAATTCTGGGTCTTGAAAAATCTTGCAGCTTGTTCATGTGAGACTTTAGCCCAAAATAGTGAATATGTTAGGTCTTGAAGATTTTGGCCCCACGTAAAGTAAATACATTGTTGATAATGCCTGTCAATGAAGGAGGTATCACAGTCTGTGACAGGTCCCCAGGCTTTTATGCTGGAGAGATAATTCAATGCATTTGCAACTATTAAGAATCTGAAAGGTGCAATTTTAGCCACAATCTGTTTGAATACCTTCTGATCAGGAGTCTTCTTAATGCCCTAGTGGCTATACCAAAAGAAATTCAGTTGCACCTCTGTACAAGTATGGTTGCACATAAAAAAAATAAAATGTATTTATTTTATGATGGGAATATCTATGACCTATCCTTTCCACACAGGAATCAGCACTATTGATTCAAAGACTCTTTTGAATAAAAAAGTGCTGATCTAGATATTAGTCATTCCAAAATATGGAGCTTTCTTCAAAGTCTTCTATCTGGTAGGACAGAAAGAACGTGGAAATTATGACAAACATAGCCCAACAATTACTGAAGAATAAACTCATCAACACCATCACACCCCACATCCCATGCCCCCAAAGGGAAAAAAAATGAAATTTACTTTCCATTTTCAGAAAAAAAAAAATTTGGAATGTATCTATCAATGCAAATCAGGACAACTATAATCTCAATCTCATCTTTATAATTCTCCAGAGAAAGCTTTTCAAACAGAACACTTCCATCCCCTGTAGACTCAATTCCTGTGTGTTATAATAGATCAAAAGCATCAAGGACATACTCAATTTGCAGTTCACAGAATCACAGAATGTTAGGGGTTGGAAGGGACCTCGAAAGATCATTTAGTCCAACCCCCATGCCAGAGTAGGATTCCCTAGACCAGGTCACACAGAAGCGCATCCAGACGGTTGAAACAGCAAAGGCTTCTTTCAGTAATAACAAGCAAAGAGTTAAATATCTGTGGTAATACAGAAAACATCCTTGATGTACAACAGATTATATAAAATGGTACAATTAAGTTTTCCACTAGCAGGATCTCCTATGAATCAAAAAAATATTACATTTTAGAAAATACTGCAATTTGTGTACCATCCCTCCATGGCCTTGAATTGGAAGTTAAACCCAGCTCCAGTCAGACTCACTGAAAAATCTTTGAAATACAGAATTCAAGTTCTAAAGGGAAATTCAGATTTATTTGAGAATAAAATGCAAAGCAACTAGTATCTAAACCAAAGCAGAAAGCCTTTTTTTGAAATACTATGTCTACAAACTTGAAGCTTTAACTCCGAAACCTGAAATCTTTTTTCTGCTTTCCCCTTGGTCTTTTCTAGAAGTTTAAACAAAATCCCATGCTAAATAACAAAACACATGTTGAACTATGTGTCTCAGCCTCCACATCAACTGAGTCTGTTTCCTTCACAAAGAAAATCAAACTAAAGATGTTATATTGAAGCTTATATACTCTAGTGGCAAATTTCCATGCTCCCTAGACCTGAAACAGATGTTTTGTCCTGCCTGACAAAAGAAACAAAGTAATTTCAACAATTTCAAAATATTTCGGGTTTTTTTTCAGAATCATGCTGACTGACACACCCATATTTCCTACTCTATATTCCATCTTGTAAGAGATTTTCAGCTTGCCACAGATACGACTGGATTCAGATACATAAAATTTTGCCTGATTTAGGGGAGATTAATCTATCCATAACAGTTTATGCACTCAACTTAGTCAGATTATGTTCCTTTAGAATACCTATGAGCAAAAGCTATAACAGCTATAGTTCCTAAACAGGCTATAGCAATTAAAACCCCCACTAATTAATGTTTCAAGCTATGGTACATTACTTTCATTTATATGACATAAAGCAATAGCTATGTTAAGATTTTATGAGGTAGTATCTTTTAACAATCTTTTATTTGCAATTTCATTTAATTAGTTTGCAATGATTAAAGTATTAATAAAGAAATCACTTTTATGAATCAATTTAGAGACTTGTGAGATCTGGGTTCATTTGCCAGCTTTCTCTCTCTTAAGACTTCATGCGTGAAACTGGTACTCAGAACAGTCATAGCATCTCAAGAGAAAAAAAAAAAACCAAAACTTGAAACCTCACTCTTTGTAAAACTGTTTCATGTAAGTGTAGCAGTATCTTAGTATAGATACTTCAGGTATTTTTCCCTGCTGAAGATCTAAAACTTTTATTATGCTGTTTTCTTACACGCTGGCTTGATTTGCTGACAAATTCAAAACCAGTGACAGGCAGTTACCTTATTCTCCCTCGATGTACAGCAGACAGCTGAACTAAAGACAGAAAGTCTCAGCTGCAGCCAAGAAAAGTCATGAATGTGATTTTTCTGATGTGATTTTATGCCCTGCAAGCAATAGATACTTTCCATGGGTCCTTAGGGAATTTCAGGGAACTTACCTCTTAATTATAAAGGCATTGGAAAAATATTTTAACAGTCCTTGCAGCAGAGAGCAAGGCATCATCTCTCCAGCTGAATTCTCTACCTACTTAGCTTGTTTGCTGCTGTGCTCCTGCATGTGCAGGCCAGATGAACTATATGCTCTGCATTTAGATTAATAGTTACTGTATTTGAATCAGAGATGCTGCCAATATACGCATTAACCTGTGAACTTATGCTACCTTTACCAAGAATGCCAAGAGATGTCTTCAGAAGTCTCAAATACTTTGACCCATTGTATACAAATTCTTCCTTTAAATCAACACAATATCACAGAAACAATTACATAAGGATTGTTTAGGGCTATACTTAAGGTAGTACTTAAAGTGAGCTATCTACTTTGTACTTCCATAAATTAGTACAAACTAGACTGCAGTTCAGATTCAGCTAGTTGAGAAGAGCATGACTGGCCACAATCATTTAGTCCCAAACATGAAAAAATTTTATTCCCTAAGGACAGTTAGATGATAACAAAACAGATCTGATACCAAGAGCTACATTTGAATAACACCTATACTAGAGAAAACCCACTCAGCAATATAATGTTTATTACAGCCACTCTTGTTGGCAATATCTCTTTTTTTATTGTACTGAAAATCATACATAAACACACAAAACTTGAAGCCCTGAGACAAAAAGACAGAAGAATTCTTATATTTGTGAACAGGAAATGTTACACCTGTCAAGAGATGTGTAATTTTGATATGCTGGATTCTGAAAAGAGAAAGAAAGCAACTACAAGGTTGCTACTGGGCAAGACAATTCACAACGAAGCAAACAAACAAGTCTATATTGATTTCTCAGAAACAACTTCTCAGGAAGAGTGAACATTCCTATTTTGGATGGACCTTCTAAAATGTTTACTCAGTAGCTAGGACTAGACTTCTCAGATAGTGGGGATAAGCACCTTTAAATAAATGTGTAACCTCTAGCTGAAGTAGTAGAGTAGATAATAAGCAAAGACATTAATCACAAGATGAAATGGCTCTTATGATTTAAGCTTGCTATCTGACACAGAGCTGCAGTGAAGAATGCCACACTGTACACAAAGGATAAAATTACTATAAAATACAGGCCCTGGATCCCTGCCAGTCTCCCAAAGTTGAGATGCATTAACTCTGATTGGATCTGACTGGACAGGTAGTGCTTACTGCTCCTATTATTTTTTATTGCCTGCCTTCATGCCACCACAATAATAAATACCTTATACTACCTAATATACTATCTAATACATGCTATGAATATGATAGCTTTTCCCCACTGAATAAATTTTCCAGTGCCCAGATCAAAGAAGCACTTACATGCACAAGTGGAGAAAACTACTTCTCAGATAACAATCCCCAATAAACCTTGCCTGATTTCTTAACAGAGTCAAATGTGGCTATTTTCATGGGAAGCATCAGAAAGACAACTGACTACTGTACAGATTCAGAAGCATCACAAACCTGGCTGACTAGGAATGTTTCAGGGATGGTCCTCTACTCAAACTCATTTGCAGTTTACAGAGTACATGTCTCTAAGCCTCAGTCCCTAGATGACCTAATTCCAGTACACATATCCAGCACAAATCCAGTATGATGTGCATGAACTTGAGCAGCAATTTCATCATAAAGCACAGCTTTTGCTCAGAAATACCGAAGGAAAGAATGATGCTGATATCTTTGTAACCTAAAAGGCTCTCACTAGAAGACGTTCATCTCACTGCTCCAGGACATTAGAACAGTAGTAATAAGACACAGTATATAATATATATATATAATGATATTACATTATATTATTTGCATAATATTCTAGGAGTCAGGACATCTGGCAATAACCAGGAAATATTACACACCTTATTAATTAAAAATCAACTCTTATCTCCTAGGCAAGTGATCTAACCTCTATGTTGGTTGTGGTCATGCCTATTCCTCCTGAAGACATGCAGTTGTAGAACCAAATTTCCAAGACTGATGGGATAAGAAAGAAAAACAAAACCAAAAAAAACCCTAGAACTAATCTGTAGACAAATGACTCTCTGCTCCAAATACAACTCAGTGACTTGATACAGTAAAATGCATATGGAACCTAATTATGTTTCTGTGAATGTCTGCATGTTACAGGACTCTTCCCACAAAGGCCATACTATTTAGAATAACAGAGCTTCACATTTTGATGACTCTTACAAGTCAAAGAACAAAGTAAATAAGATGTATCTTTACTGAGAAATTCTTCAGCTTATGGAGATTTGCCATGTTCTATGACCAGAGCTGTGTAAACACAAGAGAAAAAAAATCCACAAATACTAGCAGGAAAAATTTCCACTGATTACTAGTGGCACTACTTGTATTTGCTTAGTTGTAAACATTTGGATTTCTTGAGGTTTACTCAGAAAAACTACAAAGTGAGGAAGCTCATAAATGTTAACAATAACAGTTCAGTAGACTATCTCATTTAACAATTACTGCCAACTCACACTGAATATAATACATATCATGCTTGTGACCCAAAGTTTCTGCTTTCTTCTTCTTTTTTTTTCTTTTTATTTCTTTTTAGAGTCAAAAATGATTTTCATGTAGGCTTTGGACTTGTTTCTTCTCCTCAGGATTTAATTATTTTACTTCCTTATTTGGTTGGCAGGGCTTATCTGAGTCACTTACGCATGTCCACCATAAACAAAAGGCTTATGCTCAGCAGATGCCAAGTTACCTAATTGTTTCTGAAAAGCTGATACAGCCAAGTCCCTTCAAAAGGAAGGCTTCCTCACCAGGTCTCTCTGGAAGAGTCCTGAAAAGTAACAGTGTACTCATGCACGAGTTACACAGTTGTTTCAAAGGTGAAACTTTGCCCCAAGATAAGGCTAATTTCACTAGTTGTTTTCAAAACTAGGACCAAGCCTGTTGACCAGCACTTGCAAGCTACCAGGAGCAAAACAAGAGATTTGATTATAGACTTAGATGCTAACATACAGGTTAGCTTTGAAGACAGCAGACAACACTGAGTACCATGTGAGATACCTGTTTCACTCACAGCTTCACATTCTGTGCATTAGAATTATCTAATAACAAATGAAGGTAGTGATTATCAAGTTAATTTGGTGATAATGTGTGTCNCCATTCTAAGTTTATTAGGTAGTCAAGCAGGATTTGAAAGCTTGGTGTCACTGTGATAAAGAGGAGCTGGTCTCTTTTTAATGGAAGGTTGAGACTTTGCCCCCAGCTCTTCATAATCTTTCCCTCCCTGGCCCATACATTAGTCTCGTGCTCACGCAAGCAGAGCCAGCTGTTTTTCAGCCAGCAGCTGCTTCTTGCAGCAATGCTGACTTCCAGTAGTGGCACAGAAATGCACACACCGTATGTTCTTTGGACAGTTATTTATAGTCTTTATCCAATAGAGCTGGGCAATTATAAAGACAGAATGATAATTTGTGAACAGAAAAAAAAGGGCTTCTCCTACTTAAATTTGTCCCATGAGAGAATAAAATACAAATGCCACCTACTTGCAGCAGGCAATTCATGAACATGCTATCTAAAATATGAACAAACTATATGAGCAAATATCAGCAACAAACTAATCAAAATCATGACCTATTTTGGGTTGATTATAATAACAGAAAAATAGGTGGTGGGTAATTTGTGAATCAAATAAAGCCCTATGATTCTCACACATGAGTTGCTGTCAATGAATAGTTTAACCTGCTTCAGTTAGAGCCATCTATTTATTAAGAAACCTCTTTAGCACTCTACAATTGGAGCTGGCAAAATGATTTATCTCTGCATATAGCGATAAAGCCAAGGGAAATCAGTACTAGTGGACATTTTAAATGCTGAGTTTGATTCTCTAGAGCCCTATAGTATCATTTATAACTATGTAGCCTGGACTATAGACATGACCATTCTCATTTGGTAACATTTTAAAGCCACTTTACCCAGTACAGATGACACAATACACAAGGCAGTGGCAAATCAACATTTCTCTGTTTAAATTACATCATAAGAAAGCTATGGCTTACACTATCCTTTGTCCTTAAAGATACTCAGCATGGAAAATAATATAAATGTTCTAGCAGGAATATATAGCAGACATTCTTAGTCACATTACCATAAATCCTAGAGAGAACATTAGACTCTGGAGGACAAAACCATGCAATCTTTTAAAACTTTTTTTCAAAGTTTGCAGCAAAATGTTTCCTTGAAAGATTAACAATATAAACGAGGTATTCATTCATTTAGGGCTTTCCTTTATCGGAGGTAGTGGTCACTGCAACAGGAGCAGAGAATAAGGTTATTTAATTCTACGGTTACCTGCTTGATTTTTTTTAAACAAATGTTCAAAATCATCATATTGCTTTTAGGACTGGTGTCCTCCAACACTCCAGCAGAGAAACTGGTGACTATCCTTGCTTCAAGCCTCTTAAAATGACGTTGCGTAAGGCCAGAAGGACAAGAAGTTACAGGAAATTTAAAGAGCATTGCAGGGGTGCTTTACAACTGTGTAAAAGCACAGTATACCTTTGCCAGATAAAGGCATAAGAAACAAAGCAACTGTGATTTCTGTTACAACAGAAGTGAAATAGCTTGAAAAGGTGAGGTCTCTCTGCCACAGTGTATATGCTCCATTAACCACGTGCACTCTCATTTCTCTGTTTCTCTGCTTTTGAACTAGAAAGTACTAATACAAACAAACAGATCACCTATCACTTTTGCACAGGACTTGTGTCTCAAATTTCAACTACTTTGATCATTATCATTATGGCATTTATAATGTAGTTTCTGAATAAAAAGGTGCCTCTGTGGCTCCTTTCTATAAAAAATATCTAGAGATTACTTCCAATAACCTCAACACACTTGAGCTTATTCTTTTCTGACACACAGTCAGAAAAAACCACCGAATTGGAGAAAATGCAGTCAATTTAAGCTTTGTTGCTCTCTTCACCATGTATGAAATGCACAGAGGCACCTATTTTTGCTTATCGTTTCAAGGTCAGCAACTTCACACATACTACATATATTATGACACCATAGACGTTAAACTGTGAAAGCTGCACACTTTGATCAGAAGCTGTTGTCTGCCAGGAAAAAGAGAATATTTCATCTGAGATTTTTTGGCAAAACCACACAAACTTCTTGTAAAGACCTTGGGTTGCTCCCTAGGAAAAATTGTGGTGTGCTGATTACAAAAAAAAAAGGAAAAAAATAAAACTGTAACAAAAATCATGAAGGAATCAAATCATGCACTACTTTGCATCAATTGACTCCCATCTAAGAAGACAAACACTAACTGTTTTTATAGTATTTCCAAACTGAGTTTCATGCATACTTCCAAATCTCTTCATACAGTTGGGATTAGTTTCTGGATAATCTACAGCATCAGGGCTTCATGAGATAAACTTTACATTTGTGGAGATTTACCACCTGTTCTAATCCTTCTAAACGCAAACGTATACAAAATCCACCCACGCTTCCAAAAAATACCTTTTGGAACTTCTTCATGAAACCTCTCCACTTCTTCATAATAATTGCTGAATGTGTTTCATCAGAACTATTTTTATCATTATTCTCTGCATTGCTACTTGTAATTTTGAGGTATTAAGAGGGAGAAAAAACACTTTCTAGAACTTCTTGGAAAGGAAAGTACAAAACTTGTTCTAACATCCTCTAGTCACCTTTAAGCCTTAAACGAAACCTGGCTTTATGGCATAAAAATGGAGGTTCAGTTCAGTAAACAACCCACTCATTATAGACATGCAAAGTAGCCAACAGTAAAACTTTCCTCAGGTTTCACACCCTCTTTATAAGTCAGTCATTCCACCAATGCTAAACTATAAATCCCAATAATCAAGATCCACCACTGGGCATATACCATTTCTCCTCAAGATACAGAGGTGATATACTCTGTCCAGTGGGACTCAACAACAGAGAAAACATGGGATTTTTTCCATCAAGTCATTTTTAAAATATGGCCTCAAAGTTCCTTTTCAGAGTGCAATTACCTTTTCTGAACTTCCAAGAAAACAGCAATTAGAAAATGCTTTCAGAATACCCTCAAACTAGACTCCTTACCTAATAATTTCCTTACTAATTCGAATAAATTAACACATTTTGCAACAGTCCTCTACATAAGGGGTACTTGCTTTTGCTTAAGCATCTTGTTTTCTGAAAAATGCTTTGAAAACTTCTGATGTTGGAAAAGCTTTTAACCATGGGGCACACAGGTATTTAAATTGAATGGGAGAAAAAAAATGTGAGGAAAGGACAAAAGGGAGGGAAGCAAAATTATGACCTATGTAGCACCACTTTGCTTGGATATTTTTCTAATGAAGAAGGAAAGTCTTTTAAGCTTAAAAATTTGACAGAATACAGGGTTGTTCTCTAGCTTGCTCTGCCTTTATCTTATTATTTTAGATGATTTTTACTTCAGGATTTCTGTGAATGCTTCCCCTGACTTTCCATTTTGAATCACTGAAAATTGTGTCAGGGATTTCTGCCTGCCTAAAGCCAGCAGCACTATGCTAGCTGTAAGCAACACAAAGTGTACTAGAAGTCAGTGCCGTGTAAGATTAAGATGTGTTTCCAATGTAGTAAAGTACACTTTTGATATGAGCAATAGCTGTTAAACCCCAGCACATCAGAATCTCCTAGCAGAATGATGACTTGGCAAACCTTTAGGAAAAGAAGACTGTTGACACAGCAGATTAATGCATTTGTTTGCTTACTCCCAGTCTCTCCCCAAGGAATATTATATCTATTTAAGGTTTAATGAAATTAGGTTACCCTTTTATACTGTCAGGGTTATTCTCTTCTGTATTATTTGTATTCTAACAACAGGGTGGATAAGTAAGTGAACGTGAGTGGGGGAAGAGACAATTTTCTCTCAAGTACTGCCCTTCTGCTTCAAAGAATGGGATGTTTGCTTTGAGTATAAAAGGTATCAGAGCATTAATTTGCACTCAGTCCAACCTATATGCTCACTTCTTCACTGAATCAGCTTTGTGCAATTTAAAAGAAAATCCTGTAATACTCTAATGAATTATAAACATAAAAGTTAAGCAGAGTACATCTCACACAGCTTGGGTTGGATCTATCCTGCTCCATTCTCCATGTAAACTCCCTGTAGGTATTTGCAGGCTGTTAACTAGCTCCGTTCCCACAACCCTTGAAGACTTCTCTCCATTAGGATGAACAAGGCTAGTTCCCTTAGCTTCTTCTCCTAGGGTAAGGTTCTCTATCCTCCAACAGAAGGTGGCCCTCCACTGAATTTGCTCCAGTTTACTGAAATTTTTCTTGTGTTGAGTGGAGGCCAAACCTGGATAAGGTCTCAAGTGTCTTGAGAATATGGGTTGAGTATATAAACCAGCTTATTTTGAGTGAAGCTGTACTCAGAACTACATAAAAAGCATAAAAGACAAAGAAATTTGTTTAGTACTGTTTGTAGAATTCGCATCCATTCACTCCCTCAAGAGCATACAGGCTTCAGATCTTCAAAGGAGAATAGGAAACAGACATCAAAATTTGAGTTCACAATGTAATATAAACAAAGACACTGCAAACTGCTAAATTCAACTACTCAGAAAAGGTAGAAGGAATGGTTAATGCTGTCAGAGGAAAAAAGCTGCTGTTCAAGGTGCACTATACATATTTTACAACTGATTCACAGAACATTAAAACTCATAGACCTCATAAACTTTTGCAATCATCACAGCAATGCAGAGTTCATACCTGTGGCAAGGTAAATGATATGGAAAAGCATGTCCTTGCCCTGCACGACATCCACAACCACATGGGAAAATCGGCTGTTGTCTTCCATGAAATAAGGAATTGGAGTGACTGGTTGAATGACCTCATGCATTAAGAAGAATTTTTGAGCATCCTGAAGATTTCTCTCAGTCAGATTTACATACAAACCCTGGTCCATGGTGCCACACTGTAAACACAGAAAAGTAATATTACTATATGAATCAATAACACCAGATTTATTCTCTGATTTACAGCACAAGAAAATAAAACCTGAGAGTGTATTTTCTAGTGACACTGTGGAATTCAACTTTCAGGTCTCATTTTGGTGCTGACCAGACTGTCCACACAGTGAATGAGGAAGCTCTACTTCCCTGAGGCAGTACTACAGAAGCTCCCTAACTCTAAACAATATAGAAGGGCACCAAACTGACCATCACAAGTAGGCTGAAGTAATATTTACACAGATAGAGTGTTAAAAGATATAACAAATTTCCAAAGGAAATCATATATTATACCATAGGCAGGGTCTGACAGAAATTTCAGGTGAAAGCACCACACATAGTTCAAGCAGCTTTTTCAGACCCTGTGTTTACTAACCAATAATGAACACTGTGGGCCTCTAACTATAAAGTTTTATCCCTGACAAAGACATTTTTGTTTTGAGACTGACTGTATTTTATATCTGAAAATTGGGCTCTCTCCTTACAGGAAAGCACTCACTAACTGCATTCACAAATTTTAACCACAAAAAAGCAAAGCAAAATAACTGGCAATTAATTTTGGCATCCTTCTCTTTAAGTCTTCAACTAACTGAGGACACAAGTAAGCTTAGCACATGTAAACATCCACATTTACTCATGCATAATTGCATCAGAGAAGTAAAGCAGCACTTCACAAAATATCAAATGTCTCTGTAAGAAAGGCATAGCTAAGTAATTTTTTTTTGTCATATTCTACTACGCCATAAATTACGTTGTGAATTACAGCTTGAACAAAATAATACAGTGTGCAGAATCCTATCAGTTAAATTTTCATTATTGTCATGTTTTCACTCTGAAATTAAGTGATCTACAAATGTTAAGAAAAAAATAAATAATTTCAGAATGAGAGATCATATGGTAAGGAAAGACAGTTAAGCAATTGGCAAGAAAAAACTACTTGCTCTGTGACTACCCTGCATGTCAGGCCAGTGAAAAAAATAAAGCATCCCAAAGAAGAATTTCTCTGAATCTATCAAGCAAGATTCCAGCTGGAACACTTATAGTACACTGAAATACATATGGTCCTTGGTCTTAGGATGGGAATTGTCCTGGATAAAGAGAAAAATAACAGTCTCTGGAGAAAAACAGTGTTCCTTAAAACTGGGACTCCAATAGTATTCTAATTTGGAAAATATTTCATTCAAAATCTTTCATAATTCAGTCTTGGAAGTACACTGTCTGTTGTAACTATCACTGCACAGCAGAAGTCTTCCTTCAAATCACATACTTCTGTCTGTTATTGCTGAGTAGGTGAATACTCTAAGGATAAATCTACTTCTGAGATTACACAAACAGAACTCTTATATTTTATCATAAAGACTCAACAAAAGTCTTCCTTTCTTGGAAGGAGACTTGTGACTTATTCCATCTACATGAAGTATGTGCCCTAAAGCACATCAAGTCACAAAAACTGGTTACACCCTGCTCTAAGCATTAGACTAGCTTCTGTATAGCATCACTGCTGCAGATACAGAGCCAGAAATCTGACAGTTCAACAGAATAAAAGATAGCACCTGCAACAGAATAGAAGTTTGACATCATTCATGATACCTATAAATAAGTTAATGTTATTGGCTTCAGTACTGCATTGTAAAAGGCCACTTTACAGCTTTTAATACTAGCACTGGCCTGCAAATCTGTTGCTCCATGAGCTACAATGGTTGCCACTTCTTGTAAACTGGATGAAGTACCAGCCGTATGAAAATCAGCCGGACTACCCATGCAAGATCCTCAGTCTTCACTGGAATTTAGAAATCAGTGGCACCAGTACAGTAGAGACTTCAATCATTTTTACACAGCTGTCAGGCCATCATCTTTCTTTAAATTTAGTATTCTGTATGGCAGGTTCTCACAATATGTATCAACACATTAATACAAGGTTTGTAGGGAGAGGATAATAAATTCCATTTGGTTTGCTCACATAGCCAGAAATAAGATTTTTTACATAAAAGCCTTTCTTCAGGCTTTCTCATTCAAAAATTTAGCCTCATTTAGACCCTCTTACAGTCTCTATTTTGAAAATATTTATATTTCTATGATTTGTAAAAAGCTATATATAAATATAGAATGCTTCTGCAATATGGATTAGTCACATAGTCTCTTGTCATTTGGGGTTAATGCCAAACTTACTACTCCTAAAAGGCAATGTGGCTTTGTAATTCAGAGCAAATTCAGTGCCTTATTCTCCTTCGGTTCCATAGATCAAGAAGTAATTAAAACTGCCTACAATTCCCAATGAGTGATTCTGTTTCATGCTTGCAAAGATCTTATGACTCTTACAAGAAGATAGGGAAGGCTGCTATTACTATTACTGAACTCTTGAATTATTACTCTGAAATCTCGAATTATTGCTATTACTGAAATCTTGAACTATTGCTATTACTGAACTCCTCAATTGCATTGAGATTGAGGGAGGGTGAAAAGTGGATAAAGGTGAATACACTTAAGTATCTTGGTGAAAAGCCATTGTCAATCCCTAAATTAATGCTGTTTTCACTTCCATTTCCCTTGCTAGAATCCCACTCATTAAAACTGTCCTAGTAGAAGTGGAGGCTATGCAAAAGAAGAAAACAATATGTACGTGCTTTCCTGAAATACCCTTTTCTTTTTGTAGAAGATTCCACTGAGTGACCCACTTTGGCCTAGCTAATTTTATGCTGTCAGCCAACTGTAGATTATTACACCCTCTAAGGCTGACAAGTTCAAACGAGGGGCACACCACATCACAAACTCTTTTAATCAGATTCTTCAAGGAGTGTGGACCACCTTGCACAGGAAAATATATAAAATCCTGGCCACTCCTCCTTTACCCCTCTCCCTAACCACCCTTTCTCTCTTCTGTCAGATTATGTTCCCTTTCACAAAAGCAGCTTGGTCACACTTCAGCCAGGAACTGATGTTACCTTGACAGATAACTATAGTGTTTGATTTTGACAGAAGATTGAAGTTAGGCCTTTTTTCTCCTAACCTTCAAAGCACATCTGCTTTTCAACCCAAATTATTTTGTGGAAGGATAAAATTAAGGATGTCGAAATAAAGGGACCTCTTAAACCTTATTAAATATGAACCATGCAGCACTTTGAAAAAACCTCATGTAAACTGTTATCTATCTCCCACATAGCTGTACCTGAAAATTAGGGTTAGGATTGGGATATGGAAGCCAAGCGGAGCGAGAGTTTTCCTGGTATTTGAAGGGTCCATTAAAGGCCTGAGTTATGGCACTCAGGTTGAAAACACAAACTGCTGAGGCTGCTATGCTGTTCCTGGAAAAAAGATATAAACATTAACCTAAGTAACAACATTAAAAAATCCATTTGCTGAAAAATAAATAAATTGGCAATGACTCTCCAATCAAAATTTCAAGTAATGAATGAAGTAGATAGGATCAGCCAGGAGATGATATCTCAAGATGTGCTGATTTTGGCACAAACATGGGATTTCAAATTTTTTTCAGCCTTGTCAAGTATCTGGTGTAGAAGAAACTCAGAACTTAAAAAGTTAAAGTAACAAAAGGCATTTCTGAGGTTAGTATCTCTTTTTCCCTAAGAGTTAAGCAACTGTTGATATCGAGCTTGGAGTCTAGGGAGCTTTTATGTCCACCCAATGTTTTAGTATTTAACAAATTTTCATTTCTAAGACCAAACTCTAAGCTTTTAAATTTTACCTTGTTGATACAACAAGTTCAGCTAAAATTAGATTAAATTCTTAGTTTGACCATCAAACTCACATGAATATGTGTTAGGATTAATTTAAAATATTTAAGACCACCTCTTACACTTTTCTGGGTAAGGTGAGCTCTTCCTGACACAGTCAAGTTACATTATGTCAATTTCATGACCATGTCACATTACAGTTATAAAAATATTTATTTCATAAATACCTAATATAGTTATGTATTACAATACTGTGCAAAGTAAAAAATGTCTTTGTAAGGACGTATGAAAATGATGACTGAATAGTCTTGAACATGACTGGCTTCCTGCTGCAAGGAAATATTAAGAAATTTTCCTTCTTTCATACACCTTCGGCAATTCACGTGGTAAGCATTTGGAACTGACACTTGTTCATAAGAGGGCAACAGACTGGGAAAAGCAGTAGTTTGAATTTCTGATGTTTACTTGGCATATGCAGAAGAAAGCAGCTCCGAAGCTTCAGTTTTTACTGTCACAAATAGCAAGAAAAAAAATCATGGAATTTACTTACACATTAGTGGTAAAAATACCATAGATCAGGTCCAGTTCTGGCAGGAAGAAAGTGCTCTGTAGTTCATTATAGTAAAATGGAATTTCTCCAGGACGAGAGCAGTTCAGCCGAGCTTTCATGAATGTAGTCCAGGTATCCTCCAGCACGAACTTGCCACCGATATCATTTTTGCACACCCGAGCAGCACGGGAGAAGATTGTTTTCCCACAGTCATGTTCCACTGCATTCTCCCGGAAGAAGAAGTAGGTGAAGTTCCCAATGTCATAAGATGACACAAAATTTGGCTCTGAAAATAAGAGAAAATAACAGAAGAAGAAAAGATTATTTACTGTCATCTTGTGATATATGCACTGATACTAACATGAAAGCTGGATTTATCTTCAAGCATTAGATTTAGAAAAAAACACACCTTCTGTTATCCTTGCAGGGAATTGCCCCATGACAACTGAGAAGGCCAGCTCACATCCAGCCAGGATTATGAGCTACATGAACATGGTTAGACAGTCTCTCTACTCTGGTGTCTTTTGCACGTGACTGTGCTGGGCAGCCCTGGCCCAGCTCACTGTATTCTACCATCAAAAGCATCACTGAGCTTTTCTCCTCCATGTATGGGCGCAGTGTATTCTCACAATGTAATTATCAGTTAGCTCTGTTTCTGCTTTGCCACCATGTCGTTACTCCAAATGAGCAGAATAATGGATGGTGACTAAGAATGTGCTCGGAGGCTGTAATGAAAAGAAAGAGAACTCTACACAAGAGCATTTGATGGTAAGATAACAGCATTTCAGCCCTAGCTCACTTAAAGCTAAGCTTTTGGTAGCATTACAGGATTTTTCTTTTTTTCCTTTATTTCTGGGGTTTTTTAAAATTATTAAAAACTGATCAAAGAAACTGAATGTGATGCAGAAGAGATTAGAGAATATATAACAAAAATAATCTAGAAAACAACAGATGGCAATATTTCTTAAAAAGAAAAAAGGAAACAGTGGATACCAAAGACAATAAAAATGTGGCCCGTTTCCCATAAGGATTACCAAAACTGAGGAGAGCCCATGACCTTAAGAGACACTGATGATCTGCTTTCTTACAGGAAAGTTAAATTTGATACACAGATTTTTGGAGAAGAGTCACCCTTGTGTAAGGAACCATTATAGAGCACTGGTACCTCTGGGAAACAAGCAAAATTTTTGTTATTGTTCCCAAATTTAATTCTAAAGTAGGAAAACAAAGAAAGAAACAAAACTATTTTTAAAACTTGTTGGTTTTTCTTGAGGAAACACTTCAAAGAAATGGGTGAACATTTCTTGATAGCACTATTGCGTTGAAAAAGACTGCTGTAACTTAATCTAAGCATTTTACAGGAACATCTCAATCCTGTCAAAACTTTTGAGGGGAATTAGAAATGCAAGCAAGCTGGCACTTCCATGCAGCAGTCAAACTCAGTCAGACAACTTTTTTTCCAAAGATGGGCCAGCTCCCAGCTTATGTGGATTCTTGTGCTGCTTCCCTCTCTATCTACCATGATGATAGACTCCAGGACAGATTTTTTGGCAGCAATGGTCATCAGCTACCTAGGATATTTGAAGGTGGGCAAACAGGATAGCTCTCTCACTCTTCCCTGTATCTTTCACTCATCACATTAAGCACTTCCTCATGATCAGTCTGCAACACACATTTCTCCCACAGATCTGCACAGGTGTTTTGCTGGAAGATAGCAACCAAAAACTCTTGAGGAGAACTTGTTGGTATCCTGAGCCCTCATAAGCTACACAGTAGTAGTGCATTTGTGTCTTAGAAAAAATAAATAAAAGAGTAGGCAAAATAGTTTGACAGGACTTGCAATAGCAAGTCCACTGAAACTGGAGAAAGCTGAAAAACACCCCTTACTTTTTAACTTGCTTAATCTTTCTTTCTCTATAAATGTACATGTGTGCTGAATAAGTAACAGGGTAGAATAATACATGAAATTTAATTAGAAATATTAATTCTAAGGTGATAAAAATGTGGCTAAAAATCACAAAACTGTATCCTATGATATTCTAGACAGGTTAGACAGTTTTGGCAGGCATCAAATATTAAACATATATCCAGAGACTCTTGCGTGCAAAGGGTTTTTTATTATAAAGCCCAATTATCTTTCAGTCATTCTCAATACACATCAATGCTTTCAGATCTAAGGAACAAACTTGTATTTAATTAAAGCATACTAGAAATAAAATATTTCTAGGAATATCAGGCAAACTAAAAAAAAAAGAATGCACTGTCCCTCATTATCTGACTTCAGTTTATATCTATACCACACCTAGCCATTATTCCTCTTAATCTGAAATGTATTTTATTCCCTCACTCTATGCAATATCCAAACTGGTCTACACACAGAAGGAATTACTGTCAGTAGAAGGGGAAAATAAAGCATTTACTGGTCTGAGTGTAACTTGGGCTACTTGTCCACTGTACTCAGGTTAGGTCTTAATTAAAACAATATCCACTAAAGGCAGACAGTAAGAAAAACAACCCACCTAAAATAGCATGAAAAAGCAAAATTTTCCAACTATGCATTTGACTTTTTCTAGCCTATAACCCTGCTACCTCTTTGCAGTTATCTCAAAAACACCTTGACTGATGCAAAAAGATTCTACTTATTGTGTAAATACTCAACATCAATTTGATCCACCCACAAAAGCATCCTGCACAATCACTAAACACAGAGGTTCTGCCCTGCAGTGAGGCCTGATGATGCTGCTTCTCACTGATATAAAAAGGCTTCTATATTGGCACAATAAGACCTCACTGCAGAACCAAAACCACTACTAGAAGCACTCAAAGTATGGACAATAACGAATTACAAATATAATCTTCACAAACTGTAAGGATAAAAATTGTATGAAAGGCAATCAGAATGCTTTCAGGGATCTTGAAAAATCCACGTCAATCTTTCAAGAGACAGTATTTTAAACTTACACTAATAAACATAAAACATGTCTAAAAGAAACCTAGTACTCATATTTCATGGATTCCAAATAGAAAGAATACATGCATCTGCAAACATCTATGCATACACTTTACTGATTATGAACTGATGAATATGTGACCTGCTGCTGAAACTTCTGAAAACTGTTTTCATTTCACCAGATGTAATAATTTCAGAGCTACTTTGGGGAATTACGTGGATATGGAAGGATTATCATGTCAGACTTTATTTATTTCATTTGCTCTTTGGGAAAAGTGAACTGAATCACTTTAAAGCTTCACAGGAAAAAGGAGATTCCCATCTAGGAAAAATTAGTTCACGTTTCCAAACATTGTGCTGTGAACTGCTATTTGTTGACATGGATGCCTTTCCATAAAAGTTTTTAATGCAGTAAATTAAATGACTCTTGGTTCCTGCTGAATTTGAAGATAGTTCTGGAAGGGTAAACACATCTCATCTGTGAATTATTAGATCACCACAACAAGTGCAAGGATTCTGCTATATGACCAGATAAAGCTGGTATGGAACAACATGAGAATGTCAACCTGTAATCATGTCATGAGCATTGTATATGACCTTTATATGGGTTTATATATTCAGTTTATGGATGTGTCACGCTGAGTAGACTTTCCCAAATTAAATGGAACCAATGGAGTCAGGAAAGCAAGAAAATTAGTTTGTCAATGTGACACAACAAAGATCTCCAGCATACAACCTGGAGCACTGCTACAGAGATACATGAGCCTACGCTTTGAAAGTACTAGGTGGCTAGTTAGTGCTGCCTCAGGGCAAACACTATAGTGTGCTGTCTCTGAAGTTTGCTTGTTCAGAGCAAAGCCTGAGTATCTCTATGGCTTCCTTTATGATGTAGCATGAGTGTCCTGCAAGGGTGTTTCCCTACAGACTCTTCTAAATTATTGCAAAAAAGACAACAGAGAGTGCTTTTATCTGAAATAATCTAATTGTTTTTCTAAAGGCTGGAGACAAACCTACATTTTCCAGGGAGCACAGTCTCTGCTTTTAATGAGAAGGGACTTACTAGGTAGAGAAAATGCTTCCCTTTAGATTATTCTCCTTTTCCACCCATTCAGGGAACTTGGAGACCAAAGAGACCAAGTCTATATTCACTGCCAGATGAACTGCAAGTTGATGCTGTCTGACAGTACCGACTGCTCCTGAGGGACTGGCTGCAGCTCTGCCATGCAGCACATACTGACGCTGCAGCACAGAGAACAGCATTCTTGTAGTATAAGAGCAAGGGTCTGCAGCACACCCTGGGAGGCAGTGTAAGGGCAGACTAGGGGATTCAGAAGTGCAAAGCTTACTGGGGATGGGATGGGGCACTCTTGGGGAGCAGAAAGAGCCAAATGGGGTAGCCCCATCTGTACTGCCTCTTCCTAACAGTATATAAAGAAAACCACCGAGTCACGCCCAGGTTTTCACTGGGAAAGCAGTAGCTGGAGTTGTCCAAAGCAAGGCTGGGAAATGAGCCAACAATTCAGCAACATAGATGACAAAGGGTGTTGTGCACAAGCTTATTTCCTGGACCTTTTTATTTAGTAGTGTAGGGGTAGTCTGAGAGGGTAAAAGGATTAGGAGAACTGCACAGAAACGTCCTCTGGGAAGAGCAATGGAAAACAGGAGCCTGGGATAGCTCTGTGAAAGCATCTGAGGCAGCCCTGGCCTCTTCTTGCTTCCTGAGGTCTGGAGCAAGAAAGCTGGCTTGCACTCTTTAAATTCCACATCCTCTGCAATAGAGTAATGTGACTTAATTTACCTAGTTAGTGGATGGTACTGTTTCCAGAGTAAACCAAGTGAAAGGGAATCATCTGTCTTTCTTTCTGGAGGCAATAACAATTAACCTTAAGGTTAAGTCCAAAGCCTACTCTGAGCAAGAGCAAGCTGTGATTTTCACTGACTGTCCCTCTGAGAAATGACCACTAGCATCTCAAGTGTGATGCATTCAGAGATCCATTCAATAGTGCAAATAGTTGCAGAAATGTGAAAAGAAAGATAAAATTACAAGGTTGTTAGATCTAGATTTTATATATATACAGAAAGTAAGACACAGACATAGATACATGCATGTATAATATATCCAAAATCTTAGAAGTCTACATACTGGTCTAATGCTGAATGACATCTGTCTTGCTCATTGAGCTTGTTCACTGACTTCACTAGATCAATAAATCACACTCTCATACTTCTGGACTCTAAAGACCTAGTTCTTCCAAATACTTGTATTCGGCAAAAACTTAATGGTATTAAATTCTAGGAATTTAAATTTTTTAGTAAGGTTCAGCCTCCAGCAAGAAATACTCTCCAAAAGAGAAGATTAAAATAATGGAAAGAATTTAAGCTCCAAATATATCAATCTATTTTACTTCTTTCACCTTACTGTCATAATTAATGAAGTCCATTTCCTATTTTCATTTTGCCATCCCTATATGTTTATTAAGTATATTCATTTAGCGTAATCCTCTGCAGCTGTTGGAAAACAATATAGATCTTCCATTAGGCTGACCAAGGCATCACTGCTTATGAACTTTTAAGGAAAAATCTTAAACATCTTAAAAGTAAAATATAACTTGCAGTCATCCTGGTTATATCCATCTTCAGGAACACAACTGTAAAATGTTAAGTCTTGGTATAAAACTGGCAGAAACTAATGTTTATTAATAGCTATTTTTCCTCTGTATTTTGTAATTTTCTGGGACATATGCTTAAAATGTTCTACCAGTCTACTTTGACTATTTCTTCTGCAATGCCTCAGCTCTCCATAATTTCCTTTACATTATTTTCCTTCTGCTAAATTGTAGATTTTATGTGTATGGAAGAGCAAGGACTGCAAAACACACTAAAACTATGCATGCCAGACAGTTTTTCCAATCTTCTCTTATTTTGCTGAGAGATTTTATAATTCAGTTCAGTATAATCATAAAAGTGGATGCACTCATTAGACATTACATTATACTGCTGTACTCTAATAAATTCCAAAATGCAATTATTTCTTTTCTGAAAAATAGTGTTCGAATGTGGTGTCACAAAATTCCTTGGTTTATGGCCTATTGTTTATTTCAAATAAATCTTCCTTTTCAAGGTAAAGTGTTCTTACATGGCATTATATTTTGCAATTTATTACATCATTTTTCTGATGCAAATTTGCCAGTGACAAACTCAGTGATAGAAACCATTCTCTACTCTGATCTAATACCTACTCAAGTCCTTGAGAATCCCATCTGGAGTGCAGTGGATTTTGCATCACTCATATTCACTGGATAGATACTTTGAATAGCAGTATATTTGGGAAGGGATAAGGATCAAAAGTACAGAGAACTACCTTAATTCACTCAGAACCTCTAGAAATTTGGCCTACAGGAATCTACAAAAGGACGCAGAAGTTTGGATGGTTACTTTAAACTCTGGCCCCAGAAGTCCACATAAGTCTACATACACAAGAACAAAAGAACTCTAGTTTTCTTTATGTAGATTTTGCCAGACAGCAGGTATTGGATGGAAAGAAAACCCAGTTATGATGGCTTACCAATTTCTCTCCAAACATTTGAACTACTATTCAGTTTTTCTCCCTGATTCGATTTTGCAGGGAGGGAAACATTCAAAGGGCTTTTCCTGTAGACATGGTCCTCTTTTTTTCTTTTTTTCCCTTTTCTCCCCCCCATTTTGGGATACTGGCTAAAAGGATGATACACACAACAGAACAGCATCAACCTTATGGGTGGCAGAACCAAAGGAAAGAAATTATTTCTTGCAAAATAAGCAACAATTGGTAGCATACACTTCGAAAATTTTCAGTCAAGTCTCATCTGAAAGCTAAAGACCAAGTTGCCCATTCAAGAACACAATGGTTCTGAGTTACATAAAATATTACATAATGAGAAAAGCTTGCACTGTTACTAAAATTCTTTTCATTGAAAACAGAAAAAAGAAAGGATAACCTTGAATTTTTAAAACTCATTTCCATTAATCCTTCAAAGCAAAAATAAAAGGATGAATTTTTGTTCATAATTTCTCTCCACATACACTACTAGCAGAAAGAGTTATAATAAATGATAACAAACAATAGGAATGGATTCAGAGCTGCATTACACCTTGCTAACCAAATCATCCTTGTAAGATTTCCACTTTTACTGTTACTTGTGAAGACTAAAAGTACCTGCTCTAGATTACTAAGCTTTTTATTAATTAAAATGAGAAAGTGATCTCAGATGAAGTGCTTTAAGAGTATCTAATAACCAAATGCTTAGGGCAGCATGATAAAAAAGCTATGTCTACCAGCAGAGCAGAATCCAAACTGCCCTTGAGGGCAGTGAGGACCTGCAAAGGGACCTCGACAAATTAAGAGTGCTGGGCAATCATCAATGGCATGGGGTTAAATAAGGGCAAGTGCCAGATTCTGCACTTGGGACAGGGCAGCCTCAGACATGTGTCTAGACTGGTGAAAGGCTGGAGAGCAGCACTGCAAAAAGGGACCTGGGGGTCCTGGTTGATGGCAAACTGACTATGAGTCAGCAGTATGCTCTGGCAGCCAGGAGAGCCAACTGTATCCTGTAGTGTATTAAGAACAGCATTGCCAGCTGGTCAAAGGAAGTGATTGTCCTGCACTACTCTGCCCTGGTGCGGCCTCACCTCGGGTACTGTGCGCAGTTTTGGGCATCATAATATAGAAAAGATATCAAACTATTGGAAAGCGTCTAGAGCTCATTATTTATTTAACATGTTCCAACAGCACCTATCATTGCATGTCTAGGATAAAAAAGCCACCTACAATGTATTCCAAGCAACTGCAAGTAAATGCATCTGGCAAATAATGGAACCAAATGTCCTAGTGTGTCCTGGTTCGAGTTAAAACTATTTCTGTTCAGTAATTTTACTTTTTCGTTCAGTCTCTTCTAAGTAACTGCACTTTCTGAAGTTAAAAGCACGTTTTTGCAGAAAGTGTCTGCTTCTTGTAGTGATAACACTTGATGTTTAGAGTTAGCACCAAAGATTGGTATGCAGACCAAGGTCACTGCTGAACCTTGAGTACCCTGTTGGGGTGTAGCGTAAAAGGCCACACCTATGGGGAGGAGCAGACGGTTCATCTGACCCTAAACTGACCACATAAGTATTCCATTCCGTATATGTCATATTTATTATAAAGCTGAGGTATCCTGAGGGTCAAGCTCTCTTCTTCAATGGCTGGTGTCAAAGGAGGATTCTGTCTGTTCTGCCTTTCTTGCTGATCCATGTGTTCTTGAATGCAGCTCCAGAATAAAACTCCTCAATCCAGTTCCTGTCTGCTGCTGAATCCAGTCTGGGACTTCTCCAGTGCTTGCTCAGAGCATCAGTGGTGACAGTGACATAATAGTCAACCGGGGAGTTGGATTTGATACTGGTTTTGGGTATGTATGTATATATTTTATTTTATTGTCATTATTTTAATTAAAGCAGTTCTAGTTTTCTTTTCCAATCTGTAAATGTCTCTCCCTTATTCCCTTTGTCTTCCCCTTTGGGAAGGGAGAAGGGTTAATAGAGAGTGTCTGTCACCTGTTTAGTGGCCAGCCCAGGTCTAACCCTTGGCACAGTGTTTCTCCTTGTGATGAAACAGAAAGAGATTGATTGGGATTTCAATGTTTTCTTTATTTTGCCCTTTTACTGGCTAAGTGAAGCAAACAGACATCAAAGACTAATGCAAACTTGCACTCTGAGGCATTAAATTTCCTGATTTGAAAGGAGAAATCCTGCATACGTTGGACTACAGAAAAAGTTTTTAAGTCTAAGCAATGGAGACTTTTCCTTGCCAATCTGGACCCACTGAAGCTTGTGGACTAGAAATATAACTATTCCATTTACCTCTATCCTCTAGAGCTAACGATGATAAATTCTGCCCCTGCTGCACTTTGCAAATCAACTCTAAAGCAAAGTCTAATTAGAAGCACACTCTAACAGTCAACTCTGGATATGATTTAAACTCTATGCTACACTGAGACCTTAAAAAGACCCAAATAAACAGCATGCCAGCTACAAATCAAGGTGTAGTTTTTTTCTTACTGAAAGATTTTATTTATTTGCTATAATTTAATAATGTCAAAAGCAGACTGCTAAGGCAGACTATTCTTTTTATGAAATACTACAAAGGTAATTTTAAAAATGTTCTAGAAACATGTTGCCCTTTACTGAACTGAGCAATTGGGTGAAGCTCAAGGTCTTGCTGATTGCTTTGGTCAGGAGAAGAAATCAATGGAAGAGCTGTCTGCTTTAGACATAGTCCTCAATGTGTGCTGTATTACCTCAAATCGTTTCTCTATCACAGAACTACTTGAAAACAGACTCAAGAGAGAAAAAGAAAGGAGAGTAAGTAACAGAAGAGCACTCCTCAAAGAACGCATTACTGGTAAGCAGCCCTTCCACTCTCTCCATTTGCTTGTGCATATATATATATATATATATATATATATATAGTCACTAACTTCTAAGTATTACCTTTTGCTCTACATAAGAAAAGAGAAGGTCAAAATATGACATCATGAGAGGGAGAGGTGAGTTCTCCCTTTCACATTTTCGGGTTTACTAATCCTGCCATCAGCTGGGCTGCTGGAGGGGAAGAGCACTGCTTTGTAGCATTTATTAGCTTACCTCGGTGATTGTTTTTATCTTGACTGAGAATAGTGACAGTTACAGACTACTGACAGGGTTGCCAAGAATAGTAAGGATAACATGGGGTCTGTGTCTTCACTGTCAGCTGATACGCTATTTGTGAGTAACACAGCCTGCAGAACTGTTGAACTATGGTTATTGCTCAGGTCGTATAGCTATAGTAGACTAGTCCTTCAATGGCCTCTCCTTATGGAGACGAGCAGAATCTCTGCACAGTGGTAACTGTAGTCATAAACCTGCTCATTGCATTTGGGCCAGCTGCATTTAATGTTGTCCATAGGAGCATGTCAAGAGTTAGGGCTAGGGTGGCCACTAACCGAGTGACAGACTCTCTATTAAGTCCTCTGTTTTCCCAAATGGAAAGAGAAAGGGAATAAGGGCTAGAGACTTATGGATTGGAAAAGAAAACTAAAATTGCTTTAATGAAGCAACAACAATACATGAAATATATACAAAACCAGTATTTTGAACTCAACCCCCTTGATCACAATTAGTCACCACCACCACTGATGCTGTGACAGAAGCCCTAGACTGGACTCAGCAGCAGATGAGAACTAGATTCAGGAGTTGGATTCTAGAACTAGATATTGGAACACATGAATTAGGATCAAAGGCAGAATGGACAGAGTCCTCATTGGATGTCAGCCATCAAAGAGGAACTTGACCTTCATGATCCCTCAGCTTTATACTGTATATGACATATGTATATTCTTCAGCTACGTGAAAGGTCATTCTAGGGAGGCGGGTGTTGGCCTCTTCTCCCTTGTGACTAGTGACAGGACTAGAGGGAATGGGCTTAAGTTGTGCCAGGGTAGGTTTAGATTAGATATTAGGAAGAATTTCTTTACTGAAAGAGTGGTGAGATATTGGAATAGGCTGCCCAGGGAGGTGGTGGAGTCACCATCCCTGGAGGTTTTTAAGAAGAGGATAGATGTGTTTCTTCAGGGGATGATTTAGGGATAAGAGTAGTGTAGGGCTATCGGTTGGACTAGATGATCTTGAGGGTCCTTTCCAACAGTAATGATTCTGTGATTCTGTGACATATGGAACTGAAAATCTTGTTGGTAAGTTTTGGGTCATCTGAACTGTCTGCTTGTCCCCACAGTTATGGCCTTTCAGTCTGTACCCCCCAATGTGGAACACATGATTTGGCAGTGACCTTGGTCTTCATATCAGTCCTTGGTACTAAATCTGAATATCACATTATCAGTACTAGAAGCAGACACTGTCTGGAAAACACGCTGCTAACTTCAGAAAGTGCAGTTAATTAGAAGAGACTGAACTAAAAAGTAAAATAGCTGTATTTACATTTTGTCCATTTAAAGCTTCAGCTGCACATATACATTCCCCATTAGAACTCACTAGTTCTGTTCTAACTCAAACCAGGAAAGAGCACCAGGAAGACAGAAATAGGCAGAAATAATGCTCTATAAGCAGAGCATTAATCCTTTTGTAGAAGAAGAAAGAAGTTTTGAAGTTATAAAAAATTATAGCTAGCAATCATATTCAGATATAACCAAGAGCTGAACAGATTACAACTCTCAATGTTAAAAGACAGCAAGTTCAGTAACTGCCTCCAGATGCTTCTTTCCTCCATCACTAAAGAAAAATATTACTTTTTACACTCTAAAATCTTCCAAAACAGGAAGAACCTAGAGGACCTGGGGAGGTATCTGTAACACCTGGCTAACTGTTCTTTCTGCTACAAGAAGCTATCTAAAAAAATGAAATTCAGGGGAGTCAAATCTCAAACACTGTCAGCAGGTTGTCTAGTGGGTAAACAAACAACATATTTGTTGTTTGTTTATGGAAGCCCGATCTCAGGAAGCTTTTAAGACAAGGCTTGATGGTGCTCTGGGCAACCTGATCTAGTGGATGGTGTCCCTGCCAGACCAGGGGGTTGCAACTAGATGATCTTTAAGGTCCCTTCCAACTCTGGCAATTGTATGATTCTATGACTCTATGATATTCAGAGATCCTCCAAGATGGGTTTCACAATAATTATACTCCAGTCAACAGAATTTCTGTGTTGCTGTGTTGTCCATTTACCTTTTTGGGCCACTGTTTGCTCAAAGTCTCTGTGCTTCACATACCATGGGGTCACTGAACTTTATTTTTTCCTTTCAGTTATACTCACACAGTATACTCTTGTAAAGCTTACTTTTACACATGCACTGAAAAATTAATATTTTAACCAAGCTATCCCAACTCTTCATCACCCCAGATAAATGAGTATGGAGTGCATCAAGAAAATTATAATACAGAAATGAAAATGCACTGACTTCTCTGAATACTACTAAGGTTAAGTACCTGATCACAATGATGCTTAGTAACATATGCTGAAAATAACTGCTAACTCACCCATTCAGCTTGTGTGGGTTGCTTCCAGACCTACCAAGGCCCCAGTAGAAGGAAAGACCTGATAATAAATAAGGGACTTTGGCTGAACAAGAATGAATGGGGAAGCTCAGACAGGCCATCAACTTAAATTTATTCTATTTGTGATATCTGTGATTCCAGAAGCTGAAATCAAAGCATGGTAATATGGGATCCCAGGATTTCACCTCAGCCACACTACACATCAGCTCCATTTTCCCCTCCCACACTGTGTGTTACGGTTCTTGTGATTACAGACCTCCTGATAATTAAGATTAGGAACAAGATTTCTTCTGTGATGAACATTCAAAGCTTCCCATGTCAAGATCTTTCACTGCAAGTTACAGTGAACATTGACAGCAGACTGCTTAAGCACATGGCCACGTCCCTTTGGCCTGACTGACATCACTGAAAACCCCTGAATGCACTGAGAAGTGTGCTAGCCATTAAAATCAACAATGTCTTCACTGTGTAGCAATAACACACAGAAGAAGATAATCAGGTGCATTTTAGCATACTGCCATTGCCCCTAGAGGTGGTTTGAGACTGTGCAAAGCTATTTGCAGAGCAGAAAATCCAAGTGACAAAAAATATTGTGCCTCTGAGGGAAACATACAGAAAAGATAAACTTGTTTAAACTGGAAATGTTCACAGACACATGTACATACACATGCACACCTAAAACAAGGCTGATTTACAGTAACTGTCAGCTGCTGCTGTTGTTTAATAGATATTGACTAGGAAACTTCCATTCCAGTTGATGCCTTACTTTCCTTGCAGGATTATCTGTATTACGTTCTCACTGAAAGCAGCAAAACCTTTACTTCCATTCAAGCACTGAAAAACTAATGCAGCTTCTTGGTACTAAATCAAATATGAGCAGCCAAATTGACCTAAAATCACCATCTCAAGGAGATGACTCCTGAACTCTTAGCTACTCCAGAAGACATCCCTTTCATGTAGGTAACTGGGCTACTTCCAGCCTTTTATTGGATTTACTTGAATGGGCTCCAATTACAAAACTCATCATGTTCTTCCTCTCCAAAGATAAAAGTCACTCTTCCCTAGCAACTTAATTTTGAGGCAGAAGAATGAGCTCTAGTGGGGAATGTATAGGTGCAGCTGAAGCTTTAAATACAAAATGTAAATACAGCAAATTTGATTAATTAGAGGGGGGAGGAGGAATTTCAGTGTGCCCCTTGGCATAAAACACAGCCAGTTAAACTGAAAATTCAATGCAAAGATTTTTCTCCCTTTGGCAGAAGCACCCAGGTGTGGCACTGCAATTAGTTCCAGTATTGTGGCTGTGTGGCCAAAAGGTGCCTGAACAGGGATATCTAGACAATGAGTTCGTTTTTCCTCTCTCATGTCTTTTGCACTTCTAAAATTCTGTTATGTTCCATGCAGTTTGGTTTTGTTTTGTTAATTAATATGCTAAAACTGGCTAACCTTCAGAGAAGGTCACAAATTTCTCCAAGCTACCACTGATGGCTTCTTTATACAAGGCAAATACACATAATTCAACATCCACATTCTATGAGAACTGGAAGATTCAAAATGAAGTCTGTCACTTGCAGCTGACCTAATGTACTGAAGCTAGAAGGGTTTATATTTGTATTTAATTTCAAACATGAGAATAATCTCATCATATCATGAAATGCACTGTGGGAATAGTGACAGTTGTGTCACATAACATGAGTTATGAAAAGATAGGAGTTTTTTTCCTCCTGGGGAAAGCACGGGCAGATTATAACACACATAATTTCACATCTTATGTCAAATAATAATTTTCATTACAGAAGAATCTGCTTCTTTTTGGGAACACATAAAATGGCACCTGGCCTTGTTACATCTCAGGAATTCATATCTGTTTACAGTTTCTCCCAGCTGGAAATTCTCATCAGGTGATTAACAAGCCATTAACATAACACAGGAGTCATTGCTACAACATAATTTTATGATATTTTTTTGCAGACTAGTCCTTATCCTTTGGCTATAGAAAGCTTCAAAATGCCAGTGTGCCAGCTAAAAAGCTTGAAAGCACAACATTTTCTGCTTATCAAAGCTGGGACCTGAAGGGGAAGCCAGGAGAATTCAATACATTCTAAACAGTTCTGCACTAGATTTTGGAAGGACTCAACAAAAGAATGCCAAAGGCAAGTTGCTGCTCTTGGCTGACTCAGCTTTGACAGCTAAGTGCACGTGAAAGATAGAACACAGCTCACCCATATGCCTGTAAACATGACTTTAAAATATAACTGCACATCTACAAGCTGCTGCCATATTAATTAAATACCATAACACTTACAGTAGTAAAATAAAAAATGTATTATGCAAAATATTTTTAAAATTAGATAACCAATACTCTAAAACCATTCAAATTTTGTGTTCAGCCTGGAGAAAAGGAGACTTAGGGGAGACCTCATAGCTGTCTATAACTTCTTCACCAGAGAGGGAGGGGTGGGTACTGACCTCTTCTCTCTGGTGGATAGCAACAGGACGCAGGGGAAAGGCATGAAGCTGTGCTGGGGGAAATTTAGATTGAATATTCGTAGGAGCTTCTTTACCCAGAGGGTGGAGGAGCATTGGAACAGGCTCCCCAAGGAGGCTGTCATGGCCCCTACTCTCATGGAATTTAAGAAGCATTTGGACAAGGCACTTAGGCACATGGTGTGACTGTGGAGTTGTCCTGTGCCTAAACATGAGTTAGACTAGATGATCCTGATGAGTCCCTTCCAACTCTGACTATTCTATGATTCTGTGAAATTCTCAGAATGGAATTTTAAGACTGTAAATATGGACATATGGAGGGGTTGGAAAAAGAGGAGTCTCATCAGTGCTCACCATTTAGCCACTTGGAGTTGTATTGGGCCGTGCGGAGAGGAGGAAGGGCCCCGAGACTGCGATAAATAGCAGGATCCCTTCCTGGAAAATCCATGGCCGTAGCAGCATATAATTCCCCACTGGAAGTGAGAAGAGCTGTGGAGTTGTGCTGAGGACTGTAAGGGCAACGAGCCATGCCACTGATTTGATCATGTATCTCTGTCAGGTTACTCAACTGTAAAAGAGGGAGAAAAAGTGATTAAAATGACCGGAAAATTATCCTTTCAGACAAGACGCCTCAATCCAAGCAAAACCCTACCATAAACAGCAGTTATCTGCTTTGGTATTGTACAACAGTAATGAGCTGACCTTTACATCAATTTGAAACTATCTGATATAGAAGGTTTTACTGTAATGTCTGATCTTGTTTCTGCCACTTTGATATGTAAAACATGCAAGTTAGTCATTAGGCACCATGCCTAAAATGTTTATATTAGAAGTGACTCAAAAATTAATTATCTCTACATAGATTGTTCCCATGAAAAAGAAAAACAGATGTGACTGCCAGAATCACCTAAGTAAATTCACTGTAGCAAATGGCCAGACAACATAAAAAATAAAATCTATTTGTTTTGTTGGTGTGTTCTAAGAAAGATTTTCACATGAAAAATGAGATTAAATAAGGAGCTTTCCAGTTCAGCAGAACTATCTTGCTGATTTAGTAGCCCTAATACTTTCAGTCATAAAACACAGTATGATGTTAATGTGTTATTTGAAAATAAAGGTACAATAGGTTTAAATATAATAAATGTGTCAAGGAGTTTTTTGGTGATACAGCTATTATTTGTATTTAAACAGCTCTTCTCTCCTGAAATAATTAGCCATCTTAGTCCAAACAGTGACATTTTGACTTTTATTATGACTATTACTGATCCTTAATGGACTCCATTTGATACACATGAATTACAACTAGGTTTTTCTTCAGCAACAAAATGACAGATTTTCTTAACCAAGATTTCTCATTCTGGTCAGCCAGAAATCACTAATACAGGTACTCTCGCCTTCTCATACACTACAATGCTATCCAACTGTATTTTATAACTAAACCACTTGATGCCAACCAAATTTGACAGAGTGGCAAAAGTCTTAGAAATACCTAAGGTTCATTAAAATTGGCACATGGGAGGAACTGAGCTGCTCATAGCTGTGCTCTCTCCCAGCTGAGGAAAAGACTGCAAAACCAGATTATTTGTTAAGTCTCCTCTTTGGCCTGCCACTAGGCAAATCAGCCTTTTACGTGTCAGCTCACTCATCAGTACATAAGTAGCCTGGACTCAACTACAGCATTCTCTGCCTTTTAGTCTGCTGGCTCAGAAGAGATACTTGAGCTGGTGAGATGAAGTATTTAGCTTGTACCGTTCGATTGGTGCAGATAGGAGTGAACGCGTTGGTTCCACAGGTGAAGAGATGGTTGCCTCCAACAAGAAGCACTCGAATGTAGTTCTGGCATTCCTCCTGTCATGCAGAAAAGAAAGATTATATCCAGTGATACTTCAAAAGATAGGGGACACTAATCATGATTGCCTTGCCATGGCTACATGTCCACAAATAAAAATTTGTGTTAGCAATCTTGATACAATAGATTTCCTAACTACAACACATGCATCCATCAAACTTTGTGAGAAGTTCTTAACAGGATAACAACCTCTTCAGTGCAGAAGATTTCTTCTAAGTGTGTGTTTCAAACACTTTCTTAAACTCTGAAGTGATAGATGCTTACTTAAAAAACACACCACTGTTTCAACAGATCAGATGCTGTTTTCAAAGACACAACAGGCCAAGAGAGGAAGATGGGAGGAAAGCAGGGGAAAAAACAGGTTGTCTTTAACATGAGTATGATGAAAACAGTACAAACAGAATTCTTGAGATGTTCAGATGCAGACTGGTCACTACTAGTTTCATAATTTGCACAACAGGTTTTATTAAAAGGATCCAAGTTTCTGTTAACTTGAAGTTTCCCGAGAAATTTCATTATCTCAACACATACTTGCTTACCCCTGAGAAATAATTTTATGGTTTTTAACCCAGGATGTTTGAAGGCCTTATGGTGTTCATTTCTCTCATTTCAGAAGCTATAAACCAGCAGAAATTTCTACTGTTTATTCAGAAAGCCTTTTTCAGCAATACTTAAAATCTCACAGAACCATATGTAGAAAGATTCAAACACTCCTGCAGAAATTAATATCCCTATCTAATAAAATGAACAAACTCAACAGTATGCTTAGAGAAAATAGTTTCCTCTAACCTTCTATTTGAACACTCTCTAGCATTCTTTCACAAGATTGCCTACTCACTGTAGGGGGTTGGACTAGATGACCTCTAAGGTCCCTTCCAATCCTGATAATTCTATGATTCTATGATAAGATAGTCTCATGTAAAGCATTAAAAAAAAAAAGAGTGAAAATACAGTTATGCAATACTAGCACATATTAAGTGGAATCATGTAAGTAAATTCATGTAATAGTAATGGTGCAAAAGCTCCATAATGTGTCCTGCAATGATATTAAATGTACTGCTTGTTTACCTTGAAAATAGACTTTCATCCTGGAGGACAAGAAGTATCAACCTAAATAAACTGAACAAGCATGAAACAGACTGCAGAACAAGATGGGCAAAATACTTTAAACATGTCAGCAAAAACTCTCAGAATTTATTATCTATACCTTTCCTCATACAAAACAAGAATAACACATTGTGTTATTTAACCATGGTATTTAACACAGTAATTTATTCTTTGGGTTGTTTCTATTTTGCCCTTTACAGCAAGCCATGGAATGTAAGTGTAGGAAAAATAAGTGGGTACTGACATTACAACTCATCCAACCTCTCCTCTTCATATTCCAGAGGTCCCTGAAATAGTGTTATTGCCAAATTACTCGCGCACTGCTCACCCACTCTTTCTGTTCAAAAATAATGTTAATTTTTTTAACTCTGACATTCCAGGGATTCACAAGATTCTCCTCTTTAATGTTGCCAAGTTCTGTGCTAAGTTCACAACAATCCATACTGCAACAGGGCGAGTAGCATATCTAACATCAAATTTTTGTTGGGTACACAGTCCAACAAAATAAAACCTGAAAGAACAGCTTTTATAATTGGCTATTTTCTTCAAATAACAAATCCACACAAATACAAAAGAATTTTTTTTTAAAGTCATGAATAAAACAATCCACCCCAAAACACATTGAAAAAGGAATCTACTATTTTGTCATTGAATTGTTCAGAGTAATTTTTCTAGCTCTGGAGTCAAGCTCAGCCACTTCATTTTTTAAGACATGCAAAAAAGAGATGTGTGTTATAAAAGTGGCATTGGTGAATGCAAAGGACTTCAAAACCAAAGGGTTATTTTTAGTGTGGAGGGTGGTGGAAAGTTTAGTAGCCATTTTTTGCTTCATTTAATCTTGACTTTTATGCCATATACTTTCCTATTCCTCTACAAAAACGTCTCTGAAAGAAAGGAATTAATTTAGCAAGTTCTTTGTACTGTTCATAACAGCATACCTGAACCCAAATTTAACCACTAGAAGCAATTCAGTAGGCAGGCAGGCTAGGTTGCTACTTAAGTTTAAGACCAGCTTGACAGTTCAAGGTCAATCTGGCCATATATGGTTATCTGTGTGCAGCAATGTTGCTTGTATAGGTTGACATTTTAAACACACCTGTTTAATACTTTTATTGCAAGTTCAGATGATAATACACACAGCCAATCTTAAATAAGCAAGGAATAAGAAACTTTACTTCAACTACATATACATATTTTAATCTCTCTTTGTTTTATTGTATTTTTAGCATGTGTATTTATAATTTTCCTTTATAACAGCCCCTACCACAAGTGCCAGGCTGAATGGCCAAATTTATTCTCTTAACCATGTGTGGTGTTTTAGACTTCTAAATGCTAACACATGCTGGCCACAGGGACATTATTTTGTCTGGCTCACTCCTGGAGCCACCACTTATTTTAAGCAACAGCTTAAATTGCTGGATAATGTCTGAAGTCTCAGGAACAACTACCAGCTTTCAAAAGTTACACTGTCAACTGTGACAGATGCCCCTATGTATTTTCCCCTTCAGTTCTTTTTCTCCTAAAGCATAAACCTCAGAACAAGTACTGTTAACAGACAGAGGCAAAAATTTTGTGCAGCTTCTGTCTTAAGAACAAAAATAATAACAAAGAAAAAAAAAGTTAACTGACCATTATCTCAAAACTACTAGAGTTGCCTCAGGGTTCAAAGCTACCTTCTGGTTTCAGGGCACTCCATCAACACACTGACTTCTAGTTTCTCTGCCAGAACTCAATGCCCCCACATTCCTCTGTGGACAGCAGAGCTTCAAGAGAAACCAGGATTTGAATGAATAACTTGCCGACAGCAATCCTTGTAATCCTCATCTCTTCTTCACCACAGCCTGGGCTGGCCTTGTATATTTTGTCTCCAATATTTCCTATCCCTCCACAGTCACATATGTCTGGTCTGAAGTTGCCCTAAAAAAAGATATAGCAACTCTCCAATTTGGGCTGGCTCTATTTATACAACAAAAAGCAAGCAAGCAGTCATCCTG
Source organism: Galbula dea (assembly GCA_013399015.1). Taxonomy (NCBI): domain Eukaryota; kingdom Metazoa; phylum Chordata; class Aves; order Piciformes; family Galbulidae; genus Galbula; species Galbula dea. Next base: position 205,290 of record VWZX01009982.1, read on the forward strand.
GTAATGGTAACTGGAATCGTGTCGCACAGGGATTTCCTCTAAAAAGGGACAACTCACTGTAGCAGTGGAGTGAAACCCTTCTGGTCTGATAATTCTCAAATTTTTCCAAGGCTTCCCTTTTGTGCTTTTGATGCTTTTGTGGTTTGGCTAGGAAGAGGACCACACTACATCAGGTCATCCACATGCATAAGTCCTACTTACACAGAGAATACAGCGACCTTGTTTTAGTCTTGGACATAAGGCAATAAAAGACAAACGTCATTAGGCTATCCTTTCTCTGGCCTTAATTTTATCATTTGATTTAACCTCTACCACACCAATGAAAGCAAAAGAGAGATGAAAAGTTCAAAAAGACATTTGCCATTCCATCTGGGTAGGTTGCCTCCATCAATATCTCTCCATTCTCCAGCAATTCCTACATCAAACTTTAAGGCTTTTTCAAGTAAAATTGAACCAATTTCTTTTCTCTAGCTATTAATACCTTCATTACACCTAGCAAATCCTGCACCTCAGTAGTGAGTGATCAGTAACTCTTAAATACGTTTCCCCCACTGGGATGGAAAGAAACGTAAAGAAGAAGGACAAAGAAGGCGACACCATTCTTAATGCCCTTTCCTATTTCTGCCAACTCATTTCTACAGTGAAAGGTGTTCCTCCATGAAGAAAATCACCTTCCATGCATGAAGCTTTACACTGCACATTCATTGCACTTGCTTTTTTCCCCAAGTAATTCTGTCTTTTCCTTTCCTCACAGTATAACAGCTTTGCTTCTGAAGTGAGGCCATTCTTCCTCTTTAATCTCCAACAGAGATGGACAGACCAAGGGTACAGTACAGTCTTATTGTCAAGCAATTGAAAAAAAAAAAGCTGGAAATTAACTGTTTAATAGAAAAAAGTTAAAAAGGCAGTGATTAGATGACAAAGCAGAAGAGACTCCTCCTCTACTATACAGTAGGAGCATTTGGAATAAGTTTTTGAAGCTTGGGTTTTTTGTGAGTTTTGTGTATCAATAGCATACATTGACATGTTCCATGGAATGTGGGTCCTGAGAGCAAATGTGCTCTTCTATAGTTATTGCTCTTTGGTATGTTTTCCCTTCACATTTTAACTCAATTAAGTTTAATTATTAAACAATATAATAATTACAAACCTAGACAGCAAGCATTTCTAACTGCTTTCATAATTAGTTTCATAACCAGCTTCAGCTAAGGACAATCACTAAAGAACACAGCATCCACAAAGTGTCCATCTTAGCATTGCACTTAACTATGCTGAATGAAACAAATCGTAGTTGGCCAGGTAAAAAATTGGTTCTGAACACTAAAAATATATCAAGTCTCATGTCTAAAAAGTTACTGAAATTCATATTATTTTCTTCATAGTGCCAGTAGTTATCAAATATAAATGTTCCTAAAATTGCATCTATTACACAGGGAAAGAAATAGAGGATTTTACTAAGTAATTATGCAGTTATTCAGGATTTACAACACTGAAAATGAAGTGAAAATACATCCCATTAGGTAGGATATGTTGTAGAATCAAACCAGTAACTTGTTGGGAACGAAGGTTCTTGAATCATTTCAGAAAATAAACATGTGACTGTCACTTTCATCACTCCCTAGGTTGTTTTTTATTCCTTTGTTTAGGCACTAGTTTCAGACTCCATTCCTACAACTGTCTTCAGAAAGGGAGACCATAAAAATGCAAAAGGTAGAGATTTATACACTGAATTACACCTGCTATTAACATATAAATTCTATTAAAGTAGAACATCTGTCTCATGCTTACCTTTGATTTGCCTTTACTGTAACAGGCTCTTTTAGTAGCTTCATCACATTGCCATTCCACTGCCTGCAACCAACAGGAATTAGTTAGAAATACAGGCAACACAGAAATATAAACCTCAGAGCTATCTATGCCCATGCTTGAGATATGTGCTTCAGGCATATTAATGATTTGCTGTGGGTGAATCTATCCATAACCACCTTATAAGCTTTTTCTCCTTTGAAACATAGTTCTGCTGCTGAAGGTTTTCCAGCGTCTTAATTTGAAGTGAAGCTGGCCATCCCCATGATTCATTGTACCTACCAGTACTGGAGAAATAACCAACATCAGATTTGATGCTATTTAGCCACTTTTGTATGAGTCGTATTAAGGTAAGCACTTAGGAACACAGACAAAGCCTGATCCTCTCTCCCCAGCAGAGTTGGGCTGCACGATAACAGCATCTGAGGTCAGTTCTGCTGAGAGACCTTGTGCTGCAGGAAAATGTGCTCTGTTGCTCTTTTTACAGTATTTGTCTCAAGGATCAAATGGAGATTTTTAGTTTCTCAAGGTATGACTGCAGTACTTATCAGAAGCATCCGCTGAGAGAAAGGAGCAATGGGCAGACTCATACCAGTCAAAGTGAAACGGAGCACTGAAAAGCAGAAGCAACTTGTCCACCTTTCTGAGCCGTCTCTCTGCTTCAACAGATTTATGCCAGGACTACAACGCCTAGTCTACACTACTACAGTTTCACTGCATGAGTTAACTCCAATTATTTCCACATTTAACATTCAACAGCTATGACTTAGGAACTCTACTGTTCAGTGGAGCAGGCTGTATGCTTGATGTTTACGTGCCAATACATGTACATAGTTTAATGCTTGTATATGATCTGTAGTCAGAGTGCGTTTAAATCACTCTACATTCTTTCACCTCAACGGTGCACATCCATGTGTTCTTTAGATAAAAATGCCACAAAGCGCTGTATGTTCTATCAGGAAGAACTGAGATTTCTAAACTAACCTCTCCTGTTTAATTATTGAAACTGCAGCTTTTTCATTTATGTACCAGGAAATAATGAAAGACCGTTCATTCAGATTTAATACACGTATTTTTTTATACCTGTCTTTTCATGGAGACTATATTAATAGAAGCAGACTCTATAATTAATAAAAATAATAGGGTGACAGCCTGTTTAAACTAAAGGTGAAAATGCTTTCAGAATATAGTATGCAGTACTCTTTGATTTGTGTTTCAACAAGCCCAAGAATGAGCTTTTTCATTTCAGTGGAAAAAAACAGCTTATGAAGATTAATGTCATTACTTCTCTTTCTCCTTCCCAAACCTTGTCATTTATAGTGTTTGCTTTTGCAGATGAACAACTACAGTGTGTTGGGAAATACATTGAAAACTTCTGGAAGAATCCACTTATGAATGACTGTAATGTTTATAACAGACTGCATCTAGCAGCATGAAAGAAATCTCATACTGAGTTAGATATAAAAGCAGCAATGTGTTAGAAAAAAAATAGCAATGACTTAATTCTTTTGACTCTTTAATGTAAAAAGCAATTTATATCCATAATGGAGAACACAATACAAAAGAATGCTCTTGGAAGACCTAATCAATTCACTAGGGCAGCCCCATGCTATATGTCATATGGCACTAGATATAAGTATCTCATATGGAATATATTGTCTCTAATCAATACAAAAAAATTCAAATGGCTGGAGAAACACAAGAGTTACCAGCAGGAGGTCAGAGTAGAAAGATACAGTGGAGTACAGGTACTTAAAAGGAGTGTTTGATGTAAAGTTCTCACCAAAACTGAACTGAGAAGAATATGCCAAGCATGAACAACAGGAAGTAAGAAGACAGAAAGATTGGATTAAAGATAAAATGTTTATCAATAAACTAATTTTCAGTGACAAAATACCCAGTTTTCAATTGGCTCCAAGTCCACAGTAAAAGAGTAATTTGAAAGAGAAGGATGTGAAAAATTACACAATGTCACAAATCAAATAAATTAAGTACATTTCAGGCACTAAAAGTTTTGGAAAAGACAATCAACAGACTTTGGAGATGGGAAATTCCGAAGTCAAAGTGACAGCTCTTCAAGGTTTCCATGAAATCTGAGAAAAGCATCCACTGCACCTCTGCAAGCAGATCATGGCTGGAGAATCTGGGAACTCCAAGCACAATGATTCTGTGATTTTGTGATAATAATGCAAGTAAAATTTAGGACAATTAAGGCAGAAGCTTAATTAACTCTGATCAAAGTGAGAGAACATTGGGACAGCATGTCCCCTTCTGCTCCCTTGTTCTCTTCTAAGTGATCACAGAGACCCAGTCTATATACTGTTTCAGAAAAAGAGAAAGAGATGAGGAAAAACAATTACTTCCATGTTAGCAAAGCCAGGTATCTGTCCCTGGAGGGATGGACTACTTACAGGGCTTGCTAAGTGCCACACTTCTAACAAGGAATCAAACCATAAATAACATGACAATACAGAGATATGGCTCTTGATGGAGCCTGTAGGAGTGGCACACCCAGTATTACCTTGGCTGAGAAGTAATGAGTTGAAAACAATCACTGACTGTCAGCTTTTAGTCAAATGTTCTTTTAGTCAGGACAAATGTCTTAGCTGGACCCCTCAAGTCTTAGATATTTTCAACACAACACAAATCCACTAATACCACTACTAGCATAACCAAACGCAACCTTTCTTCTTTTCCTTTGACATCCAAGAAATGCACAGATTTAAATAAAGACATTAAATATTAAAACATTATGTAATATTTCTGGATACCATAGTTAACAGCACATACAAGAACCCAAACAGAATAAACTACTGTCTGTAACTATATATAAATACATATGTAACTATATATAAATACATATGCTTGCAAGCTAACCAAATGGCAAACTCTCTGGGAAAAGCCTGTTTATGACAACATATGCCAAAGGAATAATATTTTCTGGACACAAAATATGTGCAGACACAGTGGTGATGAAGCAAAGTGCCTATAGCCCTGAGTTCCATTGCTGGAGGAGACAGTAACAGAGCAGGCTGCAAACAAAATACATTACAAAGGCATCTTTGTGAGATGAGCTTTGCAAAGAGCTGAGTAGTTCAAACTGTTTCACTCTGTTCCCTAAGGCTCCTGAATAGTACAGTTATGCATACATATGTCCTATGCTTATTAAATGAAAAGGACAGGTACAGAAAGACATTTCTATATATAGCTAATTTTTTTCCCTCTAATCTTCAGAAAATTCGGGTGACTTTCCCAAAACTGGAAATTCAGATATTCAACACAGCCTACTGGTAATGCATGGGGGAAGACAGGTGGAAAACTCCTCAAATTAAATGTAATTTCAATGTGGAAAAAAGATGCAAAATGTGTCCTGTGACTTCAGCACATAAAGACAAAACAACATGTCCCAATAGAAGGACAAGAATATTCTATTGAGAGAAAAGACATTAAGACTTTAAAGTCCTAATTCTGAAAGACCAGAGGGACACATAGGGATCGTGTTATTTCAGAAAGTACATATCAGGTTTACTTAAAGCTGTTCGTGTTATCCACTGCTTCATTTCAATTGACATATTCTCCTGCTTGATGCCTTTTGCTAGTATTTCCATGAAGTTGAGATAAGCAGTGCAAATATGACATACATACCACGTTGTATATTTGATTCACTACGAAGACTTACACAGCTAAAGTTTATCCTGTTAGGGTCTTTTCTAGTTTCTAATACTCAGCTCTAATTTTCACATGGCAAAATACAACCTTCAGCATTCTGTGTACTGTTTTTAATTAATATAATTCTTCTTAAGCTGTCAACAAAATTCACTGAACCAAATTATAGACACTCAAGTTTGTTCACCCTGGGGAAAGAGGAAATGGGATTTTGAACATTAGTGTTAAAGAAAATAAGGATGAGTAGGACATCAGCTACTGTTACACATCTCCACAAAGAATGTAGCTGCATGGGTTAAAGGGTAGGGTTTAATACAGAACATCAGTTTGTTTCAGACAGCAAGCTAACTCTATTTACAGTGATATAACTTTTATAAATACTGCTATCAATATGGTATTTCAACCATCTCTTATAAACGTAATGCCCTGGTTAAGGTTGTTCCTAATTTCCCAGTCCTCAGCATAACTAAATTCTAGAATACATAAATATATCTTAATGATGCAACAGTCACCAAAAGAGCACTGTAAAATGTGTGCAGTGAGATTTTTAGCCCTCTGAAGTCAATGTGGGCAATTCTAAACATTGAACTTGACAGGTACAACTTGAATTCAAACTAGCACAGGCCAATGAGGAAGTTACAATTCCCTTTTGAACACATACTGGTTTTGTCAGTTAAAAAATATACAAACCACAAAGTAATTAAGTAATTAACTTTAGTATAACCCCTTTCAAGGTCCCTTCCAACTCCTAGTATTCTGTGATTCTACAATTATAACTTTAATCAGTAAATGCAGACAGAAAATTTGATATTTGAACAAAATCAAGAAAAGAATGGTCAATTAGAACATGTTAGGTGACATGTATTAGCTGTACTTACAGGTCAACAAAAAATGTGTGGCTTTCATCTACAGTGGAAGCTGCACATGTAACTGAGTACAAACAGATCTCCTGGAAGAACTACAGCTACACAGATACTCCTAACATATACATAGTACATTCATATTTATTTTTATGTATTAACTTCTTTCAAGTGTAGAAACAGAACATACTATTAAATTTCATAGAGAAAGAAGTCAATTAGTCAAGAACCAAAAAATGAACAGAACACTATTCCAAGCAGATGGTCCAGCACTTCTTAGGCAGATGGCTCTGCTAATTAGATACTGGCAAAAATAACATTAAAGAAGATGGTTTAATTACACAATGCCAAAATGTAACAACTACACAATATTTCCTTTTTTCTTTTTCATTATCTGCTTGCTTTCATCTCTTATATCATGTATTTAAACAACACTCAGAGGAGCTAGGGTATAATGGCAATAACCATAATAATATATGTCAACAAACATGAGCAATATTGCCCTATTGTTCACATCAGCCCAGCAATGGAATAGCTTCAAAATGTTGTGACTTCTTTGGTGAGAGTGCCTTCCAGCCTGCCTAATTAGCTCTCAATGAACATGTATGCTGGAGCCCAAAAGCTGAGTTTCAAGAGCCCATAAAGAAAGTGTCAGGATCATAAATGTGAAGCAAGAAGGCAGCCACAGAGAAGTATACCAGAAACACATTAGAAGCAAATTAGCAGCCACAGAGTTCATGGTGGTTTTGATGGTTACCAGAGATTTTAAGGCATGCTTTGGTATAATGACATCCTTGCTTCCAGCAAATATGTAAAGCCACTTAAGAAAGATTTATACCTCTCTGTACTTCAGAGGAATCACTTTGTTTGCTTTCCAGAGAGTCATGACCCCTTGTCCTTGCAGCTGTTATAGCTGGAGCTGCCTGTCTTGCCAATAGACTCCTGACAAATAGTCAGCTTCAGGGAGTGATCATCCTCTGTGGGAAAATCTAGAGTAAAATAAAAAGGGACTTTCCTTTAACACAGCTTTCCCTTCTGGCTCACCAAAAAGGAAGAGATGGTTTCTGGGGACTGAAGGCATCCTGGTTATGCTTTCACATGAAGTGACAGGCCAGCAGCTCATACAGGAAGTTCAACACCGTATGGACAGCTTTACTAATTGGCTACGGTCACTGCAGATTCTTGCCATCAGTTACCACATGTAACAGCTAATTCTCCTAGGAATAACATTATGACTGTTTTCATTTGTTCAGACCCAGCTTTTACTGTTCATCCACAGCTAAAAAATCACAGTTTCTTATAAACTAAGCAATGTGAAATATATGGAAATAAACATCAAGTCGTGCTCAAATTTTCCAGGGTTTGGAATTCAATAAGAACTGAGATCCCCTGATAGATATATCATCCCATACTTAAACCAAGTAATATATGAAGCTTTATATGGCTTCAAGGAGCTGATGTCAATTTTATTTCAAATACATTGGCCTGAAGTATATAAAAAAGTGAGAAGTACACACCCTGCCAGTTCATTAGGTAGCCAAAGTTTTAATTAGCTCATTTTATTGACTATGCAAATAAATGGTTGAAAATTGTCAGAATTATATGACAACATTAAAACAAAACTTGAAGTATAAAAGAGAAGATTTCAGAGTTACTACAACTTTTTACAAACCCTCAATATTAGGCTACTCTACTGACTTTAATGGTACAAGACTGCCCATGACTGAATTTTTCACAAACATCACCTATCCATCCACCTGTCCACTCCACTCTTTATCTTCTGCAAAGATTTCTAAATGTCACAAAACAGGCATTTCTTTTATATTTAACAGACACAGGTTTATAGAGGAAAATGCAGTTCCAGCCCTGGAATTCAGCAACTCAAAACCTGAGTATGTTCAGAACTAAGTGGTTTAGTCCTGCTCCTAGAGAGTTTTTCAAAAAAAGAAAACTGCTGCACTGTGACTTTCAAAGTTTTGAATGTTCCAATCTAGAGTTTTGACGCTTTTACAGTTTTATGGACATTTAAAAATTGAATGCAGGATTGTGCTAAGGGGGTAAAATAACAAAATGTTCTTGCATTACCAAACTTGGCAGCCATTCAGCAGGTAGGAATGAGATTTCATAACATATTTTTAATGCACATTCTGAAATTATACTACATATAGTAAATTTAATGTATTGAATAAATTATATGTAAATCCCTAGAGATTTAACATCTGTGTTAGCACATTGAGTTTTAAAGCATTTCCTGCTTTTTGGCAAACAAGATTGATTTTACTGGGTTCCAAAACCTTTTGAAAGCAACATTTAATTTTTTTTTTTTTCCCAAATAGTGTTTTAAACTTTTAGGTGCTGATAAGAAATGTCAGGATGCTCTTTATTTTAGGGAAGGGAAAGATATTTCAATGTAATTTCATACTTCTTAACCCTCTATGTTAAATGTCAGAGTAAGTGGAAAAAGAAGTCTCCTCACACTGCAGTGCCACAAAATGTGGGTTTGGACCTTAAGCAGAGGCAAACAGAAGTTTATTTTCCTTTACATCTGCTGATTTCTGCTAAAAACATGGAAATGGCAAGTAGGAGGTGGTACTGGAATGTGGGTCATCTTATCCCATGCTAACTTGCTGTTCAAGAGACATGCTGGTTTAGGATGACAGATTAAAGAAGCAGCCCAGCAATCAGCCCTTCTTACCTCTCATTTACAGTCAGTCATGAAAAGTATGATACTTCAGAAGACTCTGTTGAAATCAAAAGCTGTCCTGAAATAATTTCTGAGAGGCAGAGCCAAGGCACTATATCTTGCCCCTGGGATGTCAATGACAGCTGTAATATAGCTTCCAGATATAATACACAAAACCAGATGAACCTGAGAGATAGGGTGGAGGATGAAATTTCTAACACATTCTAAGTCACTCTGAATAACTGAGACTACAGAAAAAGAAATCTCTGTAGTTCCATACATATGTATATAATACTGTATATAATGTCTCATTAGGAACAGAATTTTATCATAAATTACATTTGTCTTATGTATTCCAATAGTTATGCCATAGAGTTTAGTGATGGCAGGCTTGATTCCATTAGTAGCAATTCCCATCTATCATTCTAGAGAAAAAATTACAGTGACTTTACAATAATTGTTATTTATAATAATGAAAATATTGTTTAAAGTTAGTCTAAAAATGTCATCTTACAAGATAGTAGAGACAAAAATTATTGGAGGAACATTAACACATATTTTCCCATTAAACTTGCAATCAAACCAATGTAAGAAGATTTTTGACAGATGAATGAAGAGAGAAAGTAGAACATTAACCGAAGAAATGTAAGAACCACCAATCTATGCAGCTTGTCCAGTGAAGAAATAAATGGTTCATCAGCAAAGAAACACAAACATGAGATTTTCTACATCCTTCTAGCTAAATTATTTGCCCAGAAAGCTGATTTTGGAAAATGAAGACTGAGCTTTCTTCTTTCCATTTAAGGATAACACATAGTTATATGACATTTAGAAAGTGGGTGGGGCAAAATGGAACAGAATAAGAAAAACATTACCAAATTTACAAACAGTTGGCAATTGGGTTGATGGCAGCACAACTGACAGTTCACTCACAGAAAGAAGAAACAAAGTAATTTCTATTTTGGTTATGTTTACTTTAAAATAATTGGATTTAATTTGTCAAACACTAAGATAATCTGAGACACAAAACTGCAACAATATGAAGAAGAACAAAAAGTAAAGAGGCATGTAACTGGGTATCATCAACACATAGATACTACTGTGAGCTGTGAAGACACACAAAATAAAGTACAGCAGACTCATTAAATATGAAGAGCAAAAGATGCTTATTAAAACTGGAAAGCTTGAACCTATAGCTACTAGGAAAATCTCTGGAGCGTAGCTGCACTGTTAAATTATACAGAAATCAAGGGTGAGAAAGACAAAAAGGAACAGGACTAAGGAGAGTATCTGCTCAGAATATGACAAACGTCTTCAAGAGAACATAACAGACTTCAACTGCAATGGAAGGAGCAGCAGGAACAAGGAAGCCCATAATGCAACTTTAAATCACAATTTCATTGTGAAGGTTTGAGATAACAATGAGGCTATCAAAAAGCTTGAATGTTAGAAAAATGTCATTTTTTTTTTCTGGTTTTGAGACAAGTGAACAGTCTGGAGGAATGTCAATGACTCACGGAGCTTTTCACGTCCAAGTTAGGTGTTAAACATCATTCAAGTTACTAACTAGTGGAGGTCAGTGACTCCTGGCAACCTAGTGTTACCTATGTGAAAGTAACAGAACATTTCTGTCCAATTTCTAAAAGACAAATATTCAGTTCCAAATGAGTCATAACTGGCTGGTTTTGCAGAGACAATACAACAGCTGCTTAGAAGGAAACTATACCCCTGTTATATATACAGGTGTTTACCTCATTCCATATTGACAATGAATCTTGGAAATACAGAATGTCACTGAAATAATCATCATACCTTAACAATGTCTCCAACACTTCCCCTCATATCTCCCTCCCTGCTGACCTCATATTTCAGCAGACATAGGGCTGTTGTAGGAAGCTCTACTGAACCTTTAGCCCTTAAGTGTTGAGACAGTATCTCCTAAATTCCAGTTCCACAGAGAAATTTTAGTAACAATCTCAGACAGGGAGTCCAATCAAATAAATTTATTACTAATCCAGCTGTGTGATGTTCTCCTCATTTTTCTTGGTTTAGAAAACATTTGATTTTTACACTGGAAGAATAATACTGTACTTTGGTATTTTTCTCACAGAAACTCAAAGCTCAGTGGAGGTAGCTATAAAACCATGATGAATAAAGCTCATTCAACAGGATGCCCTGTGCAACTGTTAATAAGGCACTTCTATGCAGCCATTCTTTTCGCAGATATCATCAGCTTTCCACCATCAAATTATACCTTATTAACAATTTGTCCCCTCATGAGTATGCTACAGCTCTTAGCTTTTTAACAAGAGTTTATATGGGACACTAATTTAGCATTATAAGGATGAAGTAACAAAACCTATTTTATTACTAGAAATTATTTCTTAGAAAGTCTCCTGTGCTTCTTCTAGTGAAATGAGTCCAGTGTTCCAAATTCCAGAGCTTTTACTATAGCAAAACACTCCAAAATCAAAAGTTTTGCCTAAAAAGAACAGAAAAAGAGCTAGAAATTGTGAATGTTCTCAATATCCACTACAGAAAAACAACAGCTTCTGCACAGAAGATTATAATAGGAAACTCCCTTAGCATATGTCTGAAGTACTGTAGAACTTTAGGATTAGACCAAAGTCCATTCATAAAGAGCTCTTACTTTCCTGTGCATAATGAATTGGTTTGAACTCAGATCAGACTACACTATTTGTATTCTCTACAAAGCTCTAATGTCAGAAAGCTCCCAAAACTTCAAAACTAATTTTCTATTTTAAGTGTAATGTATATCAAAATAAAGATTTCTTAGTATTCTTGAGGGATAAAAATAAAGGATAAAACACCACTGGATTTGTATCTGCCTTGAAGTGTAGGGAGGAATATGTTTCATTTTAAAACTATTCAATGGCACAAATATTTGCTTAGCATTCTCCACAATATTCAGCGTGATACACACTTAAGAAGCTCTAGGTATAAGCAGCAGCCAAATCAAAAATCACAGAGTTCAAGAAATAAGACTTGCTGTGCTTTTGAAAGATATTGTGAGATTTTTAAGAGTGACATTCTGAATAGTCTGTCAGTCTCCTTCCAGATTCTGTAACCTCTCCTCGCAGTGGAGGTTTCTTCTGATGGAAAATGCCTACTGAAATTACCCAGTCCTTTCACTCAACTTCAAGGAACACATAAAAACTCACAGATAGTCCAAGACTCATGGTAAAACTTGCATATATAGACAGGTTTCTTTCACTCTGAAAACAGAATGACTTCAAATCAGGAAGAGTTGTGGGGGAAACATTTAAAGAACAAAAAGATTGAAAGAAGAAGAGGGAACTCAGATATTTCAAATGAATCTGCAATGCAAACAAGGTTATTGCCTCCTCAGGTAAGATATTTGAGGTCTAAATTCAAAAAGAACCAAAAAAACCCCTCTCCTGTAATAACTTTTCTTGAAGTACACTTTAGCTCTGACCTTTCAACTGTTTCCTAGCATACAGACTTTTATACTGCCTGGGATATTCAAGGAGAGAATAAGGCTCTACATAAAGCTACCAGCAGGACTAGAATCTGAGTCTGTTAAAGGAAAGAGATGAATATCCACAGTTTAGCCTTACAATACACAAATTGTCCTACAAAACAGGAGCTGGTACATCAACGAATCTTGCTTGCTCTGTGTGGCAAAGTAAACTGAGTGATCCTTATTTTCAAAACCCACATAGAGACATGCTATTGGCCTGCATGTTAACTGTGACTGAGGATCTACATAACCAATTCCCTTTAGTAATGTAAGATAGGTCCTGTCTCACTGCCAATCCTTTTCAAGGACAATACCCACATAACTTTTTAAATAGATTAAAACAATGCATTGTTCCCTAGCATGTTCTTAGAAATAGCACTTGGTTATTTCTGGCACCATTCATCCAGGATACCAATATTCCCTGTTAATCATGGTGCTTTGAATTCAGATACTTTTAATATTAATTCTAATCTGTGAGCTAGTGGAGAAAGCAGAAGGAACGTGGGACAGAAGGAAGAGAGTGTGTATATTTAAAAACCATGCTAGGAAGTAGGCAGCTTGGCTGGCTGCCAGATGCCCACCCAGATGCTTTCTCATAAATTCATTTTGTTGACAATTAAAAACAGAGTAGGATGCTGAGAAACAAAGACAAATCTAAAACACTTCCCTACCACCATCACCTTTTCATGGGATCCATTTAATTTCTTCACTCTGGACTCCTATGCCCCCAGCAGTGCAGGAAAACTGGGAACATGGGGGCCACAGCCAGCCTGTAAGAGCTCCTCTCTGCTATTCATTCCTCCTCACGTTTCCCTGCTCCAAACAACATTCCTAGCTGCAGACCCTTCTTTAAGTCCAAAATTATTTTGAAAGTTGTAGTGCTGTGAGAAAGCTGTTCCAGTTAATCCCACAAAATGTACACCACAGCAAGATGTGGCAGATAGACTTCAATGTGAGTTGCCTGCAAGCAAGGACCAGACATTCCACTGAGAAACAGAAGCAACAAAACTCCAAAAACCTCAATGTCATGCTACTGCATTGGAGTCATGTAATTATTACATGGGTGTTTGTCAATGTTTTGCTTCATTTCTGCACTTATTTTGGTAATAGATTGCATTCTACTCTCTTCAAATCACCTAAAATCCAATTTGAATATCTTCATTCATGATGTTCTCTATTTGCCAGAAATCAGTTTTGGGGAAAAAAATTCTTCTTGGAGCCACTTTAGCTCTTAAAAGTGTTGATTCTGATGCATACCTTCATATTTTCTTTGGGTTTTAATCAATCTTCCAAAAATATATGCATGATCCTACTCTTAACACAAGGGATTGGATTACACTGAAAATGATGAAGTTCCATTAACAAACATCAGGGCTAGTAAAATCATCTGCTTCTAACTCTTCTTGGTATTTCACATATTTCTGAAACCTTCACATTTAGACTGAAATTTTCCTCTGCTAGAGAGAAAAATAAGAGCAAAAGAAGTTATTTGTAAGAATGAGAGTAGAAGAAAATAAATTGTTTCAACACTTTTATTTGTAAAACTCTTTTCTGCCTCTTTCTTCTTCCACATACTCAACCTCAAAGCGATTGGGGTGAATATAAGATAACATAATAGGCAGATTTTTTAGAAGTTCTACTCTGTGCTTGACTGGAAAAAACTTCTGATTTTAAAAAGTTATTAGGGTAGCAAAAATTCAGAACAGAATTAAGACTAAATGCATGAAAGCTGGATTAAGCTATTTTTTTCCTCATTTTTCTGGGACAATTAAATAACAACAATTCTACAGCAATGTTTGATGTCTCAGGCAAGAAAACTCAATTGTTCAAAATAAGTTCTGCACCTAAAAACTATGTCCTTGGCAAGAACATTATGCATACCCTAAAAGATAAACTGCTACTGCCTCATCCCTACAAACATTCAAGGTCAGAGTGTCCAGGGCTCTGAGGTAAAGATGCCCCTGATCATTGCAGGGGGGTTGGACTAGATAGCCTTTAAAGGTCCCTTCCAACACAAAACATTCTATGATTCTAATAACAACAACATTAACACCAATAATAGTAATACTAAAGCAACTGAGGAAAGTTTACAAGGAAAAAAGGAGAACCCCAAAATGAGATAGGTATATGCTTCATTTAAAAGCACTGACTGTCCCCCTTACAGTTGGACCTAGCTGCTAGAGTAGGAAAACACTCAAAGCACAGCTGTATTAACAGATTATGAAAGCACCTAAACTAGAAGTAATGTAAAATAAAAACTATCACAGAAGTAAGCATAAGTAGGAAGAGGAAGACACAACACTTTAGTCTTTGCTAGTTTTCATCATCTTCTCTTACTCCACCAGCCTAAATCCACTGCCAACAAACCGATTCACTGGATTAATAGCAGTTAGGAATTATTTTTGTACTCATCAATTTAATTCCTTCCTTTAATTCACGTATCTGTTACCTCCTCTATAGTGGAATTAACTTACTAAATTTGTTAATTAAATTAGCACATTTTAACTAGTAAGCCCAGGAACTCACCAAATGCCTCCTAATGCTCAAATGAGCAACTTCCAGTATACAGTAGTCATAGCATTAATAACTACAAACTTGTCTCAATAAATAGAGAGTAAGACATGTGCAATAAGTTCCTAGTCTAAATTACATACAAAACCATGTTTGATGTTGTGTTAGTTGAAAGTTATTATATACTTTATTTGTCCAGTATAGATGCAGCTTGTCGTGCCTCACTGTCAAAAGAATGCTAGCCTACCAAATGTAATAAGCCAAGCAGAAATCTTAGCTGTTCTTGTTTTAATGAAGGGAGATTGGTATCTCAAGAATCCTGGGGGGATAATGCAGATGTGATGCAAGGCAGAGCACAGATAACAATTCTGACTTGGTAACAGTCCAAACATACTTAAAATGCATACTTTTGAATCCCTCCCACTGTCTCCACCACAATAACATCTCTTATCAAAGTTTTGTTTATTTTAGGAGGTAGGTTCTCCACAAATGCTAATCTGTTTGGGTTCAATTCCAGATTGAACTATGTGCTTGTATAAACTAAAACAACAGAATAAGTCAAAAAAATTCAATGCGTTGGTGACTTTCAGTGCACAAGATGCAGATGCATCATGCTGCACAAGGAGTACAGAGGGAATTCAATTCGTACCTTAGCATAAATCAACACAATTTTAACTTCACTTCCCACGTTACATGCTTCATGTATGCTCCTCAACCCAAACACCACAAGTGTAAAAGACTGGAAGAAGAGAGATTACAAGGGTACTAGCTAATACTACTGGCAATCACATAGAGTAACTATGTTGCATCTCTGAGAGGGCAGAGTATGTCACTAATCACATGTGATTATGTGTCCCAGCGAGCTGATAAGGCCAGCATCTTTTGGCCTCTTCTGAGGAAATTACATACTGTAGTTGGGAAGAATCCTCAGCTGGAGTGAGACAGAAGACTTCACTGTAAATGCCTACACAGGGACAGTGAAAGCACTGAACTGCTGAAGAACTAGGTAAAGAGATACAGGCATCTGCTGAGATGACCTTCAGGGACACTACAGGACAGCACTATGCCCAAGAGAGAAGTACCAGTGATGTGGTAGCAGGTAACTGAGCAGAGTGAGAAAAAAAAAAAAGATGCAGCATTGGGTTCTTTTTCCTTGTGGTAATGTATGGGAGCAGAGAAGCCAACAAAAAAAAAAGGGGGGAGCGAGGTACAGTGGTGATTTAATCACCAAGTGTTACGCAAAGAAGGCTCAGAGAAGTTTAGTGGGGTCCATAGCTTATGCCATACATCATCTTCAAAATTACTTATGGAAATAAAACAAGGAGAAAGAGGGAAATAAAAAAAGAAAAACCTCTCTCCTGTGGCCAGATAGGATGATAAGTGCCTGGGGTATGTAAATGAGCATCCTCTCCAGTGCAAAAAGTAGTCTTCTCAGATGCATATTCTGAGAGAAGCTAGGAGATCAGAAAGTGCAGTAGCAATGACAGGCTTCAGATACCCTCACAAACTCTGTGTGCCTGGCAGCAAGAGTAAAGTTTTAGATACAAAACAAGGCAAAACAGTGAAGAAGCAACTCTTGACTTTGTCCTGCGCAGTGTGCAGGAATAACACCGTAATAGCAACCAGAATATACTTAGATTCAGCATCACTCCAGGAGCAACTGACTACCCAAATCCACTATAGCATGTTTTACTGCACATAGGGAACTTCAGTATGAAGAGGATTGATAAAAAGGAGCTAACTGAGGCAGTTGCAAGTTTTGCAGGCAGCATTCAAGGATACTTAGCTGGAGAAACAGCACAAATGAACACTACCCATAAAAAAAAAAAGTCAGGAGGGAAAGGGCAAAAGTAAACTTCACATGGATTAACAGCAGGGCAGAAGTAGTTAATAAAAGGAAGAAAGCATCTTTCAGAAAACTAAAGCAGTGTTAAAATCAAGAAAATAATAGACTAAAACTCTTGCAGGTTGAATCTAAAAACCTAACAATGTAAACCAAAAAGAGCTTGAAGAACAATTTGCAAAAGCCATAAATATTACTAATAAATCCTTCTTCAAATACACTAAAAAGCAGGAAGCATGACAGTTCATAGAGGCAATAACGATCAAATAAGATTAAGAAGATAAAGCCACATCAGAAAAAATATATTTCCTTCCCTGCCCAAGTTCAGCATAAAAGAGCTCAAGGAAGTTCTCATCTCAGAATGGGCAGGACTGCTCATCAAAAACTCTGTCTCAAACCACACTGCTGTTACAAAAGGTTCTAGAATACAGACAAAATGAAAAGCAACAGATTTTCAGGATGGTTATTTATGCATGAATATTAAAGGAATTCACAGATTAAAGTTCTGAACTATTAATCAGTATAAGACCTTTAGTTTACAACTGCTTTGGTACCTGTGGAATGGAAGATAGCAAATGTTGTGTCTATTTCTGAAATGTGCTCCAAGAAGACCCATGAAATTGGCAGTACTGATGTCTGTACCGAGCAAATGAACAAAAAATTTATAACAAGTAATAGAGAGAGTGAACAAAGATGCAAGCCATGATATGTGAATTCAGCACCCCTGACTGCTGGGTATAAGCAGTCTAGGAGATTTCTGAAATACACTGATGAAAATTCCTTGATAAAGGTGAGTGACAGCCCCATCAGGGAAGATGAGCTTCTGGATTTGTTGTTACAAAACAGGTATATGAAAGGTGAGGTCTGCCCTAGCTGCAGTGATCAGAGTGGGGTTGACCATTTTCATAAAAGCAAGCAGAAAGAATAGCAAAAGTACAGTCATGGACTATAACAGATTTCAGCTTATCTAGGGATTTTCTTGGCATGATCCCTGAAAGGCACAGGTCCTCAGGATAGTTGGCTGATCCTCAGGAACAACTTCTCACATCGTTAAGAATTGTCCATTACAACATGTAGTATCTGAGCAGGCACAGCAGAAGGCCAACACATGTGAACAACAACTCAGCTTTGAATTGAAGCATCTCAGTTGGAAAAACTGCACTTGATGAGTTTTGCACACTCCAACAGGCATAAACATAAGTAAAAAAGCTCATCTTTCTTACTCTGCTCATCAGTAGCTCAGCACATCTGATACAGTGATGCATTATTGAAATGCTCTGTCTGAGTCTCACATGAGTACTGGTTTTTACTGCAATAGTTCCAGGCTTCCAGCTGAGATGCTCAAGAAGCAGTCCCAGTTTTGAAACACAGGGAAGTTACTCAAATTTAGTTTAGTCACAAACTATGTAACATGGCATTTTAGGCTCGATTTTTTTATTTATTATGGTTTTTTTCATAGTGCCTTTTTGCATCAGGACATTTGTTTAAACCAAGCTACTATGCACTTCCCTTTTGATATGTTACGATACTGAAAGCAGGGATGTATATTCAGAGAGAGAAACATGCTGCTGTGATAAAGCCAGTGTTTCTCACAAGGATCACACTGGACTGAGTTTATTATCAGACAGAAGTCTTCCAGGCAGATCCATGAAATAAAAGTAGAAGGGCTGAATGGAGGTTAGTGGCAGACAGAGATCCACTCAGCTTCCTAGGCACAGAACAAAGACCCACGTAGCTTCAAGTTCTGACAATAAAAATGACAGAGGAGTTTGCCAAGGACAAGCTGCAACTGTTTTTCTAACCATAAAACTATTTTCCTAGGTGTCTATCCAGCCTCTGTGCTAGCCATTCAACATAAAATATTGAGGCATAGTGTAAATTCAAAAAAAGACAGCACCTTACCTTACAGTTAGTGTATGAAAATACAATTTGAACAGCCTGAGAGACGCTGTTAAAATGTGGCAGTGTGGAGAGAAGATGGAAATCAGTCCCAAAAATGCAGGAGACCGGGGGGAAATTACATACACATTTTGAAAATAAGTGTGCTGCCTGAATATAGTGAATCTCCTCATTCATTTTTCTTTAACACTTCCAAAAGCATTCAGTCATTGTTCCTCAGTCATCTATTTATAAAGCCTTCCCTTACTATCAATATATATTTCACTAGCATAATGGGCAAATGGTATTTTGAGGATCTCCAAATTCATGCAGCTCTACAGCATACAACTCACGTGACAATAAAGAACTGCCATCCATAGTACAGAAAACATTATTTAGCTTAACAGTGAGATTTGGGACAGCCACATTAAAGCCCTGTGTTTCTATCAGCACTGCACTGCAAAAATGCTTAATGTCTTCAACTTACTAAAGAGAGGTTTTTCCTCTGCTATCACTAGGAGCTCTGTTTGGAGTTGGTTTTGCTCTCTGATTATTTTTTAGTTCCTTATCCCTCTGCTGCTTTCTTGGGACAGCAAGATATGTCAAAGTAATTAAATTCTGCAACTTCCAAGGGTAGTTTACCAACTTCAGTTTGAAGGAAGACAAGGAGAAAACAGAGATTTATAAACTGGCTAAATAGACTTTCAACTGAAGTAAACGAAAGGAAACTAGCTATTTTAGTATGATTTTTTAGTCCTGTTGCATCCAGAGACATGGATTATACAAAACAGCAGAGACACAAATGCCTTCAAGAGATGATGGTTTAAGAGAAAAAGTGATAGTAAGGGTTTGGAATCTTATAATAAAAAAAAATTGCTCTAAATTGTCCAAGTCTTTGGCCTTTTCAGGCTGTGCTACAATCTCTAGCAGAAGCACTTGAAAAGAGCAGCTGCATGGCAAGGGAGTTCTGCCATACTACTACCTTCCAAGCTGATGTACCCATCCCTCCTAGTTGCAACTCACAAATCCAGGTGTTCTTTTTTTCCTTTTAAATCTGATTTTGAAAGAGTAAGTGTTCTTAAGAGGTTCTGTGTTCTTCTGTGGTTTTTGTTTGGTTGGTTTTCTTTAACAGCATGTAAATTCATGATCATTGTATTTTTACCTACTGCCCATAAACAAAACACAGCTCTCTCCCCTTCCTCCTTTTGATAAACAGAAACAAACAGAAAGGATTAGTCAAAACAAATAACAGGTGGGGGTTTGGTTTTGTTTTATGAGGATGAGTTCATGTCTAGCAATAAGCTGGGGATTTGAAGGCGGGTTCCCCTCTCCATTTCCAGTTCTGCCCTAGCATTAGAGTGCAGTGTTTCCATGACCCCTCAGGAAATCCTGATGAGTCCTTTCAGTGCTCCCCTTCATCCCAAACCGATCTTG
Source organism: Galbula dea (assembly GCA_013399015.1). NCBI lineage: Eukaryota > Metazoa > Chordata > Aves > Piciformes > Galbulidae > Galbula > Galbula dea. Next base: position 225,473 of record VWZX01009982.1, read on the forward strand.
CTCATAGCCACAAATTCTTGCCTCCTTTTCTGTGCCATCATATTTGCACAGTCCTACAGTGAGCTGGTTACATCAAGTAAAATGGTCTGAAAACATGCACTTTTTCCTTACAGACCAGAAATGTGAGAGCACTGAGTGAGTGAGGAAGGCAATGCTCACCCACAAATGGAGCAAGATACAGTCAGTAGGAATACTGACATTCCCAGTTAAATCAAATCATGTTGTCAACCTGAGTAGCTTGGCCACTTGACAATCTGTGAGATTGACACTATCATCATTATCATCACACATGAGGAGTTCTATTTATTTATTGTTTTGAAAACATTTGGTGGTCCTTTAAATAAAGTTATTAGACCTCAGGAAATCATGATGCTCAGATACTCAGAATTTGGAAACTACTGTTTGGATGCATGCAGTCTCAACTTGCAGATAGAAGGAGTGGAGATAAAAAAAAGCCACCTCAACACATCTTTCTCTCTGCCAGTCTCCACAGCAAATCTACTCCTGAGCAAGCAGACACTGTATTTAAGTATTTAATTGGATTTTAAAACAAATACATCATGCCTTGAAACTCCTACTACATCTAACAGAGAAGAACTAAACACTCAACACTTTGAGTGCTACTTCTCCAGTGTCTTAATGATGGATTTAGGATTCTGTTTCTAAATCTGGAAATGCCAAATGATAAGGCAAAGACATCCAACATAAGGCTATTCTTTAGATGTCCCTCTGGCAGCAGAGTAGCCAGACTTCTTGATGCAGCAGGTGTAAAGCCTCTTTTGACATAAATGTGAATTTTGCCCATCAGCATTATGTGCTCAAACCTTCAGTATATCATGAAAGATTGAAGTTTTTGAAAAAGGTTCATAATCTTTTATGTTTTCAAGTTAACCTTTCATATGTTGCAAATTATTCTAATGAATAATGAAAAAAAAAGAAAAGGCAGCTGCATGTGCAAGCCCCTACAAGGATATGCAGTTGTTGAATAAAATGTTTAACATTTGAGTACTATCATCACCATTCCTCTACTCTTCACCATCCACACTGTCAGGGTATTATACTTCTCAAATAGGAGAACAGGAAATTTATCTCTGGACTTTAGCATTTAGGGAGCCATAAATTCTTCATTTATTGAGCTTAAAAAGGTATATGGGACATAACATTTTCTGATTCAAATCTTCAGAATTTAAACTTAAAATTAATCTGTCTGAACGCTATACCATAATGACCTTGCTATAAGAGGTGCAGCTGATAATGCAACTTGATGTACTTGTATGCCATCATTCCATAAAATAAATGGTCTAGAACCTGAGGAAGAGGATTTCACAAGCAACCTTGAAACCATAATAAATGCCCCTCTACAGCCATCCTGCACACATTGAAAGTTGAGCAAGTGGGAAGGACAGACATATAGCAAACACAGTATCACAAAAACAGCTACAGCTATCCATGGGAAGTTTGCTGATATTAGTATACACAGTAGAACACTCATTACACTAATTTATAATTCTTGTTAATTTCTAATTTATAATTCTTGTTAAGAATTGGACAGTGATATGACTGTGCAGTCTCCTTCTCACCATGATTTCAACTTCTCCACACCCGTCAAAAACTAGAAATATCTTATTGTAATGCAAGAAATGAAACATTCAGCTCAGATATGTAGAAACATTACATACCCTTCAACCAATGAAAGAGGGTTTCTCAAATGGAATTTTCTTTAACATTAGAAATAATATTGAACAGAAATAATCAATCTTGAACTATACAAAAAAGAATGTTAGAAATAGATTAATATTGCCTACGTTGATTTCTTTGGTGCTAAATTTACATGTAAAACTGTGCTGAGAAGCCCCACAAATTACTTTTACCATTTACAGAATCATAGAATCATATAATGTTGCCTTGCTATAAAAGCAGGTTTTAAATGTCAAGTTTGTGGTTTGGGTTTTTTTAAATTACTAGGCTTACTGAATTACTATATTATAATGTAAATCCAGGCATATGTATTGCACACAGGTTTTGTACTTTCCCCCTCTAATTCTCTATTTCCCCTACAAGCAGGAAGTAGGCAAAGGTTCATAAACTTAATGCAGTTTCTGATATTTACTGTTCCACCTTCTCCTTGGGGTCTCTGCCATTTATGCATGCCATAGTTTTGCAATGAATTTGCATTAGGTACAGGCATATAAGGAGTTTACAATAAGACACATTTTTTCATGGTTTACGGACTTGTGACGTTTATCACCTTGTCAGTGCAATCACTACTCTCTCTTCTCCAGCCTCATCATCCTTACACTTTACACAAATAATAAGAACACAACTCCGCTTGTCATTAAATAACATGCAGTACAGTACGTAATAGATAAGCTTTTCCTCACTTTTACTTTTCCCCTTGTCTATTTAAGAGCTAAACTTCTAAGATCTCTGTTTGTCTCCTCAGACCACAACAAATGTCCTCTGTGCTTGCTTGAAGTCATGACTTGGTCTCAGAGTTTAAAATGGCAAGACTAGAGCTGGATGAACAACTCAGTCTTATAAGATAAGAACATGTGGAAGCCAAAAATCATTCTGGAAAGAAAATCACGAACAGACATCGTATATAATATTTGTTTTAATTTTTTAGTAATATCACTATTATTATTTTGGGCTTGTGAAGTCAGGAAAGCAATATTGTTAAAATTCCTTGTATTTCTATGTCAAAATTGACCATGCTATCAAAAAGGCCTGTCCTAGCAAGTGATAAGCATTCCAGAAATGGCACTGGAGGTCTCATAGTTTCTACCTGAAAAAAGTAATCATTTAGAGCACACACAGAATTTGTACAGACAGTAAACATTTTGGCTTGCTACTGAATTATGGGGGAGGGGTGTGTGCTCCCATATGAACAATGTTATATGCCTCCTCTTCTGAGAGGTAATACCTATCCATGGAGACAGCTGAAAAGCTTCTGTTCATTTAAGTATTGATCCTCAAGCCCTGTAAAATATTGCTAAAACCCTCTCAAAAAGTGCTGCAAATTTCTTCTAGTTAGATACTAAAGCATGTTAAGATATAACTAGCTATGCCTACCCCTAGCATTAATCTGTTCATAGATCAATTGCTTGTGCGCATTCTTTCTTCAAACCTAGTACATTTTGCTTCTTCTCACACAAGAGAGTCCTGCAGAATTGACACCACCATGAAAGAGCAATCTCAACTCTGCTTTCTCTTTGCCTGCCTACAAGATTATTCATTAGATTTCCAATCAGTCAGCTCATTTTCATAAGCTATTTGCAGGATCCTCTGAGTATCACCCAGCATGCAGTTTTACTTGTTGGAATGTTGGTACTGGCAATAAGGCACAGGAAGGGAAGAATATATTCTAGATGGAGCCTATAAGGGTAACTTTTTTGTTTGCATTTTGTTTGTCCTGGTAGTGACAACAGCAACAGCAGCAGAATTTACATGAGAAATCAAACATTCCCCTTGTGAGTGCCTCGTTTTCCACTGTCCTGAAGAATTAAAGACTCTCATAGTCTCAGGCATGTCACAGATGTTTCTGCTAATCGTGCAGACTACAAATATAAGAAAAGTCAATCTCCTCTAAAACTTGCTGTAAGACCCTGTAATAGTCTATTTTCTTTCACAACAAGAAAAATTACACTTAGATACTGCATTCTGTGATGTGACATACCAAAAATGGACTGACTGCTTTGAAGCCTGTGTTGCAGATTTTGCCTTTGTCCTCCTCTTCTAAAAATGAAACAGGAAGGAAAACAAATTCCAGTAGGAAAAGGGACTCAACCAATATTCCTATGTCTACCACTGCAACATCAGATTCAGTAATTACAGTATTTATAAACTTCCACACAGTAATTACTCTGTCTGTTCACAATGCATTTTAAAGTCATGCCTATACCACAGATAGGTGAGATAAAGGATATCTTACCATGCTTCAGTTAATAAAAACATCTGCTACTCCAGGCCCATGAGATTGGGAAATCTGGTGTACAGTCTGTGTAGAAGTCCATGCTACAACAGTCAGTGCTGCCATAAACCCACATGCTAGCCAGATAATGCACCTCCAGTATGCCATATATATGTACAGCCACTGCAGTGCTTCTAGCAGGGTCTGCACTGTACTGTGAGGGTAGCAGAGCAGCATTATCCAAATCCACCCATCTGTTCATCTACCAATCACTCAAAATAGACATAAACTAAATAAAGAGACCTGAAGAGTTACAAAATTTCAGCTACATCACATGAATGTCAGCATAGCAAACACTAGCTAGCAGTAACTGCATACCAGCCTGTGGTCCCAGAAGCATGCCACAGCCACATATGAGAAGACCTACAGGTTCCCCCTCCCTTAAAGCCATAATCTTATATTACAGAAATACATTACATCTGGCCAGGATGTTTCCAGAATAAACAGTAAAAAAGATGACTGCAGAAAGTGTTGATTTGACACCAAAAACCACCACCCCCACCACTAAAGAAAAGAATAAAAAAACCCACCCATCACCACCATTCTCACAATATTTTGCATGTTGCACTACAACATCTACTAGAAAAGCTTCTTAGAGCTTGAATTACATACCTGCAAAATGAGAAAAAACAAAGAGTCTTCTGAATCCTACTGTTTAGGAAAGTCAGTTAAGCTACAGAAAAGACAGCTCCAAATCCTACTGTTTAGGAAACTCAGTGCAGCTACAGAAAAGAGTTCCAAATCCATGCTGTGAATCAGATGACAAAAGAAGACACAAGACAGTCTTTTACGCTCAAAGGCAGTATGCTAGCTGTTAGACCACTAACTATATTTCATTTTCCAGCTCTCACTTGCCTCTTTGAGATGTTCCACTTCACAAAGACAATCAAAAATGTTTATCAAGGATATGACAAACTACCTCTGAATGAGACAGAAAAGTAGTTAAGCTCTTCTAGTATTGCAATCCATTCTATATTTTCACTGGCCAACTTTATCCTGGTTTATGTCAGAATCATGACTATTTCTGGCAATGAGACTCTCTGATACAGTAGAGCCTTCCAATTAATGTATCTTCATTTTACTTTTAGTTACATTTTGCTTTGAGGTTGTGACTTCAAAATAGGTTCCAATTTAAATGGGTGTTTGATACATGCCCACTATATCCTGCCTTGCAGGAGAGCAGGTAAGCTATCAGCTGTACTAAGTCCATGATACATGAGAAAATCTACAGTGGTTTTCCCACAGAAGAAGCAATTTGGCAATCACTTGATTCTGATACTCATTGATTCAGTTTTCCCTTTCCTACTTTGGTACTGGAGATCTTAAAATAAAACTGACTGCAGATTCATGAGTTGTAAATAACTTGAGATAGTCCCTGAGCTTTGCTCAGCTCTTGGCAGACTGTGTTTCAGCCATGAAACTTGAATGACTATACCCAGAATCTGCACAGCCATTTGCAAATCTTTGTAAAGATGTGCATCTGGAGAGTCTCAACCACCTGCTCTGTAAGAATTCTGGCTCAAAATTAAGCATATCAGCCTGGTAAACACAGAGTTAGCCTTTCTCCTTCAGTCTGCTCATCATACGCTTACACTGCCTGCAATCTGCTCCAGTACTCTACAAGTCTCCTCTGCCATGGTGATCAGGTGGGGTTTGTCTCTCACGTTTTTTTCATGTTGGCTTGCTTCTAAAGATGCTCTAGTTTTGCAACCATTTTGTGGCCATTTGCGAAGTGCTGTTTTTCATGCAATACATTCAGCCAGACCAGATGTTCTTCTTGAAGAAATTACTGACTTTAAACCTCTTTTCTCCTGAGAATTTATATTCCAGAACTCAATTTTCTGGGCTATGTTGACTAAAGCTCTTTCATCTATTTGACTCTGATTGGCTACACAAACCAGATTCAATCTGTACATTTTCTGGAAAAGGTTATCTCCAGCTTTCTGGTACTTTTCTTTCAGCTTGTTATTTAGAAGCAGCAGGAAGTTTATACATGGCTAGTTCTCCCAGCAAGGACTCCAAGATCCTTTCTGTTATGTTCTACACTGCACATATACCTGCTGTTCTGGAAAAGTCTGGTAAATATTACTTCTTCATAAATAAAAATCAATAATACTACATTTTTGCTTACTTCTTGAAGTAAACAATGAACTCTCCCTTCAGTGATCTCCCTGACTCCATCTGCAAGATGCATTTGCCCTAGCATGACTGTCTTCTCAGACTAAAAGATGCCTTTTTATTTCCTGATATGTAAGACAAATCCTCCACAATACCACACTGTACATGAATTTTGTACATCACACCAACTCTAAAATACATTCACAGTGCCTCAGACTGATTGGATTCATTCAAAGTAATTAATTCTATTCCTCTATTCAACCGTGTCTAGTTATTCTTCTCTGCACCTCGCAAGTCCCAGTGACAATGTATCTTCTAGAAACCAGCTTTTCATCATTCTACCCATTACTTGATCACAAATGTTAATGAAGCTTTTGCAAATTTGATGATGACAGCACAAATATTTGTTCAACATATGCCTGGGTAATTAATCATTGCTCTTATGGTAATGTGCACCCACATTCAAATGCAATTCTACAATGAACAACTTCGTAGGTTTTACATGTAATTTTATAGAAATAAGAATGACTGGACTTTTTTTTTACCTCTCCAATTAAAGGTGAAAACATTTCTTCCTTTTGTGTGTCACAGCTGGATGCAGAGCAGAAAAATCAACAAAACTACAAATTTTAGTGAAATACTATTCTAGGTTTATAGAGCAAAACTAGTTTTGTAAATTATTTGGGCATGATATTTCATGCATAAGTTCTTGAGGTTCAAGTTTTCTTTCTCAGCCTCCTTTAGTGGATAACTGGAGTATTAAGAGTGTAGAATCTGAATATAACCTAAAGAGAAATATGACAGCAGTTGGTTCTTATCTGATTAATTACTTTTAAAGTTTTCTGGTTGCTCTTCCCATCCCTCAGCAGACTCAACTACACATATGCCTTGGATTATATCATCCCAACCCAGGCAACTTGGGCTGTGTCTCTATATTCCCTCTGGGTTACTTGTCCGTGCTTCCACCACTTGTATGCTTCCTTGTTCTGCCTGAGTTTAGTTGGGAGCTCCTTGTGCATCCTGATAACTTCACTTCCTGTTCATCAGTATGGACCATATTGCATAAAATATGTAAAATAGCACATAAAAGAAATAGCAACCTTAGGGAGGATTTTGTCTACATACACATTAGCATGTGAAACTCTCCACTTGGTTTTTGTCAATGCATATGCGGGGTTTTGTTGACAACTCATCCAGCTTTATTTTCTCATGCCCAATAGCACCATATCCTACAAGCAACACTACTGACAGCCATGTGAGAAAAGACACTGGAATCATGCCTAGAGCAGTCTTCATAAATACACAATGACTATTTTGGTTCTTCTATGAACTTCCAGCATCATTGTTTCTTCAGGCCTGTCCTGACATGTTTAAAAACTTCATTAATAAACCTTAGCCTAATTAAAGAAAAAATGCCATTGCAAAAGGTTTTGTGTGTTTGACAGTATGAAACTTAATTCAGATTGTGGTTTTCTCTTTTTTTGTTAATTTCTCAGGTATTCAGACAAAACAGCATGCAAAATTCTACTGCAATAACAAAAATAACCATGCATCTAGGAGTCAGAAAGAATTTCACAGAGGAAGCTTCATCTCATCAATGGAAATTAAAATGTGTACAGAATTCTGAACATTCATGCAGATGAACTTCCAACAGTCCCACTTCCCACAGTCTCACCTTTTACTAGACCTTGTTTTCATCTCACAGTAACAGGGCAGGGAAAAAACTAAGGAATAGTTTGACCTTTCAGCGTCTCAGCTCCCCAAGATGAGTGTGAGGACGCCCAGAACCATTGCCCGGAACTGTCAAAATACATAGACAAAGGCTCAAATCTTAAGGGCCTAAGGCTATAAGCCTTAGAAGCAGGATTTCCAGTGACAAATATTCTAAAAGCAATGACACATACAAATAAGGGGCAGCTACTGCATCTTCCACTCAATGTGACTTCAGAATGAATGCATGCTCTCATTCATATTTAAATGTGATTAGCAGAAACCAATCTAACTGCACATACCAGACACAGCATTTAATTCAAAAGGCTCAATTTAAAAGCTCTGAGAGTCACAAAAATATAACAATATAAATTTGTATTTTTCCCAAAACAGTGGAAAAGAGTGATGCAAATTATTTTTCCACCCCCCCCAGGAGAAATATTTACTAAAAAATCAATTTATCTCCAAGGATTTTGACATTCTGAAGATTTATACTCACCTTGGGTTTCATTAAGGAAGTGAATCACATACTGCATAAAAATAGTAAATGCCACAATGAAGTTGTTATTTAACTAATAATTAACAAACTTTTGGTATGCTTCTGTTCCAGTTACTGATTATTCCTAGAATGGATTTCCATAATGTTGCCTTATGCTGGGTACCCACAAAAATATGGAATTCTGACACTTTCTTAGGTCTTTCATTTGCCTTTTAATAAATTTAATACTATCAGTCAATTTAAAACCTAAATCAAAACAGAAACAGTTTTGAAGTTGGCTATTTCTGATTACTACAATGATAGCAAAACCCTGGGAAAAAGACTAGCAAGTTTTCATCAAGGAAGTAATTTTCAAAATTGAATATGTACACAATGCAGGTATAAATAAAAACCTCTAACCAAATTATTTTTCTACTAATTCAATTGTTTTCTTTGAATCACACTGATGTCATTACTTACATCAGCTAAATTACTATATCTCAAGATATGAACCAGTCCAAATACAGACACAGCAGTTTCTAATTTCATGTAACTTTGTAAAGATCTTTTCTTTTTCTTTTTGTATTTTGTTGGTTTGTTTGAAAAATCAGTATACCGAACACCATCACATCATAGGACTATATTTTACAGATTTGGAGAAGAAAATAAATAGCTTTCCAGGCAGTAAAGCAAACATGAAATCCAGAAGTGCTGACTAAAGAAGCTAGTATTAAAAACAGAAAAAAAAAAAAGAAAAATAATGGAAAAAAACAAACATAAAGCAAATAAACCTAAAGCAAAGTTAATTCTGTAATAAAGTAGCCAACATTCAGTCAGCAATGAAGCCTTGCTTAAGAATGCACATCAGTCTTCAACTTCTTACTGCTATTTCAGTTTAGAAATCATGATGTAACACATATGTTAGATGCAATTTACTCACAACGTAAGCCTGCTGCATATGAGTGATGTTTCCCTATTGTGAAGTTCTATACAGAAGCCTAACTCATAAAAAGGAGTGGCATTTATGCTTCCCTGTGCTCTCAGCATTCCTCCTCTGTGGGATTAGATAGCTCAGAACCCAGATGTCAGTGGATTCTATGCTTGACTATGAAGCCAGCCCCATACTGGACAAGAGAGTATAAGCACCTAACCTCAGACTCCAAGTTCCATTCCAAAGTGAGACATCTAAAAATACTGTGATGGGGCAGGCAGGTCTAGATCCCACAGAGCAAGTGTAATTCCCAAAAGCACATTCTGTCAAACTACCCTCTAAAGGCTGTAATCTTACCCATAAAGTAGTTAAGAGAAATAACATAGCTGTTCATCGTGTCAGTACATTACTTACATAAATCATGTTTTCAGTTTGTTTATTTTCAAATAAATTCAAAATAAGAGCTGAACCAAAATTTTTATATAGAAATCTCATATATATGTCTAACACCATATATTTTAAAACACATTTAGTCTTCAATTTTTATAAATAAATTGATTTCCAAAATTTGACATGATTTACTGCTGCCAGACTTGACAACAGAAGCATCATACTGTGATACCATCTAGGAATAAAACTCAAAACTTTAGTCTCCTAGTATCTATTCAGACCAGGACTCACTTCCCATGCTATGACTAAGTAGTGTCTCAGACATTTAGGAGCAAAAATCCACATCTTACATTGGGCTCAGTAGTGTTGGCAAGTAACATGCTAGAAGTGGCACAGATCCTCCCTTTGTGTCCCAAAGCATTTAGGAAAGCAGCACCTTCCTTCCTATGCACCCCTGCATGGGCTCCTCACCCACCAGCATTCTTGTTCCAGGTTCCTCACATCTTGCTTTTTCCTTAGGTTATCCCAACAAGCACCCATGTTTCTCACCCTCAGTATGGCTCCTTTGTTTCCTCAAATATTTCAGAATCCTGCTTTTCCTTAATGGTATTAGCAAAAAGCTAGACTATTGACCCTGAAAGTTTTTCTGCCTCTTCCCCAGGGATGAAGTAAGGTTAACTTTTTGCCTTATGGGAACCACCAGTTGCTCCCATAATTCAGCAGCTGGGTACATTTTTTAACAGCACTGTGCCAAAGGTTCCTCAGAGCTCAGTTTCAAGATGTGTATCTCAAAATTTTTCTGCCTAGTGGTGAGGGGACACGAAGGAGCTCCACCAGTTTTTGTTATTCTCGGCTTAAATGCTGGGGTTTTTTTAATTCCATGGGTTAACAAGTAGTGGCAGGGGATGCCACACACCACACAGTGCTCTTACACTAGGTACAGATGACTGCTAACATACAGGTGTAAGCTGAACTCACCTCCTAGAATCACCCAAAATGTCCATTAGCCTAGCAGAACTGTTGAATGGTTCCCTGCAGTACCAGACAACGCAGCCCCCTGTGGCTGAGAAGATGTGTCTTTAAGCCTTCTCTTTGAATATACATAGCATACAAATTGTGGTTGAGTTTGAATTAGTTTTTACAGGGCAGAACAGACAATGAGCTCCCTATCAGTGTCTGTAAGACAAAAAAAATGGTAACCACATTTGCAGATACTCTTTGATAGAAATAAGAGAGATAATCTCTTTCAAAGCATACTGCATATTCCATCACTTTCCAGAATTGCTCAGCACTGCAACATCTAGATGCTACAGAGCCAAAACTCTGCATCAGCAACTGCAGACTCTCCACCTGGGCATGACAATATAAAAACAAAGACAATCTCCTCTCAGTCTACGTATTAGGATTTGCTGTTTTAGTTTTCTGCACAACCTACTAACATATCTGCAGTTCTCAGCATAGAGACTATATAGGAGTTTGACACTCAAAGGAGAGTACATGTGCCTCTGCCAAGTATTGTCCTATTGTCACAGAATACTGCTTTAGTCCAGAATTAGGTAAAGTATGCCATGGACCTATACAGTCCAGATATTTGGAAAGCAGCAGTCTGATCTCTTTTCAAACAGATGCTACTGATGATTACTGTTGTGCAGCTGCATCAGTATACTCCTATTTGTCAACATGCAAACACAAGTGCCACCTTCTTAGGAAAAGATGTTTCCACAATTACTTCAGTGCATGTAATTAAATCTCATTGACCACGATACATACCAGGAAAAATTATCAGAAGGGGCCAAAATAAACCACTGTAAAATCCACATCAGCTCTTTCATGAATATCTGCTGTAAAATGTATGCAATTATCTTTTGATATCACTTCTATTTTCATAAGAACAAATGCAGTTATTTTATATATTCAGGTGATCCAAGCTTCCCATTTATCTTAGAAACAAAACACAAATCTTTAATATCTAAAAAAAAGAGGAGCTTTACCCCAGTAGAAGTGAAAAATTTTAGTACCTATTTTTCTTCTTTACTGGTAAACCAGAACAGAAAATTACTGTAAACACACAAGAAATCCAGCCAAACAAGCAGAGGTAAGAGGAAAAGGTAGAAATACAAAAGCTAAGCTTCTCTAGCTAAATGGATGTGTTCAGACTCATTTGTCTAGAAATGCACTTGCACTTATTGTATTTCAGTACTGACACAAAACAATGACAGATACAGCAAATAAATGAAAAATGACATCCCTTCCTGGCTCTTTTTCTTTCATCTCCCAAAATACTAACACATCCTGATAAGCCAAAGCAACAGTAAAGTCCTGCCAATTTGCCAATATTCTTTTGCTTCACTTAGACTCTTTCTAAATTCACATGACAAATTTCAGCTGTACTGAAAGTCAGGCAATTACAAATTCTGGAAACAAAAACCCTTCCAATTATGCAGAGTCAAATGTAAATGACTAACAAGCACAGATGAGCAGAAGAGGAGTCATAGTTTCAATTGTTTGCCTCCTATGCCCTTTACATAGTTTTGCAATTGGGGTCTGCATACGAAGTCAGAACATCACACACAAAACCCCCTCAAATAAACACATAATAAATGTTACTACATGTATGTGAGTAAAAAATCTCATGCATGGAAAGACTATTCAGAATGAAGAGTGAATCAGTACTTGGCCAAATACAACTACAGATGGTTTCAAAACAGTAGCCATCTTCTGCATTAATATGTAGGTGCATCTATGAACACCAGATGTTTCCACAACAAAAAGTTTTGAACAGAAAGGAAGGTCTGCTCTTCAACTGCTTTCCCCACAAATACACTACAGTGGGAAGATCAGGATGTGTGTGGTCTAACATATTTTATTTAGACTGAGGAAGCTCCTTCCAGCTGCATGTAAAAGTGAACTAGCATAGGTATCAGGGATTTCAAACACTCTCAAAACACGTCAATGCTAGCAAGAATTCCCTTTAGTAACACTCATACTCCAAAGCAGCTTTTTTCCCTGACAATTCATAGATCCATTCTTGTCTTTGATTCCCTGAATGCCTCATTTATTGGTGTGTGTACACACATCTCTCTCTCTCTCTATGTATATATATATACACACAGACATAATAAAACCCCTCAAGATTCCAGAATTTAAAGTTGAATAAAACACATGAAAAAGAACCTCCAACCCCCTTAGCCTACATTAAAATTGCTTTTAAAAAGGGACTTTAAGGTATGTGTATTTCTAAGTGAAAGATTTGCAGATTCAGCATGACAATAAAATCTCAGGAGTCTTATGTAACTACAGGAGCAGGTGGAATAGGCTCATTCATATTCAACCTTCTGGGCACCTCAAACTGAGAATAGGCATCATAGATGGAAAATTCAGGTAAGAAAGGCAAACTCAAGCATGTGTCCTGTAAATGCCATAACAATCTGATTTAAAGAAGTTTATCTTATGGATGAAGAAAAGATGCATATGTTCTATCAAGTTTGTGAAAAGCTTATATACACGCTAGCTTGTAAAAATGTTTATGGGACATAAAGTCTTATAAGCCAGCACGTACTAGCTTTGCACTCTTTACAGATACATCAACAGACTTGCCATGTAGGTAGACAAAAATAAATGTTTGAATTTAGGAACTCTCTTTTCATAGGATTTGGAAAAAAATAGGTGAAAAACAGACACTTGTTAGAGCCATCCTCTATATGTCAAAGCCACGCTATTAATCCTGACATTGGCTAGATATCATCTTTTTTTAAAAACATTTTTTGAAAACAAATTTATTCACTTAAACACTATTATTTAGGTTTCTGCTTTTATATTTTAAGGAACATAACAGAGATTTCAGGAAATCCAGCTTTCATCTTGGTCAATGCTTTTATGGGTTACTGTATTACTTGAAATGAGCGGTAACAAAGCTAATCTCACATAACAAAACCATGCAGAGTCAGGCCTTCTATGTCTGTGAGCCTATTACTGCTATAGAGGGAGTTATAAAATATTTGTCCTTCTACAACCACAGCCCAACGAGTGCTGCCTTCCTAATCCATAATCGCTATGCATGCATTGTTCCAACAGTCGGCTTGGAACAATTTGACTCTTAGGCTTCTCCAGCAAGAGCTTAAAAGGCTTTCATTCATTTTATTCTTCTTTATTCTGCTACACAAAGGAAATTGCTGAGACACCAAATGCTGGTTTGTGACAGACACTATCTCATTGCACCACAGTCCTAGCTCATGTTTAGATACACATCCTGTCTGATGCAATCTAGTAGCACTCTAACCCTTAAACCCTTTTACAAGGGATTAAACTTCTCTAGACTGATGGAAACAGAACCCTTTTAATACATGAATCTCTGCTCTGCATTTCTTTTGTGAGAACTTGAATTTCAAATGGCTGTCTGGCTTTGGGTTTTTTGGGGGTTTGCTTGGTTGGTTTGGGTTTGGTTTGGTTTTTTTTTTTAAGAAAGGATATCTTGTGTTTCAAAACTATTTTCCAGGTATACACTTGTAGAAAACAGTGCATATACATATTTTGACCCAAAGTAATTTTTGCAAATGTTTGCAAACAGGGAGTCATTATTTTACTTTATTCCTATTACAAAACAGTATCTGATAATATTGCAATGTCTGATAACATTCCAAAATTGTACTTTATTTATCTTTGAAAAAAAATATGGAAATTTGTAAGCAAAAGATTTGCAAAGATGTTCTTGCTGTAATTAAATTATTCTTACTGTTTCAGTTTGTTACATGCAACATGAAGCCTTTTTATCTTCATAATAGCAGTGTATGGTCAAACTATAGACACTGTAACAGATGCTAGTTTCAGAAAGTGTAGTTTCTCAGAGGAGTTTTAACTAAAAAGTAAAATGACTGAACAGAATTAGTTCTGTTCTAACCCAAACCAGGACAACAGCAGTGACCCTTGATCTTGCCCTGGGTTACCTGGAGGGGTTAAATGGCCTCTCAAGAACTCTCCCAAACTAATTTTTATGACTATAAGATCAGTGACTATCTTCATATTTTCATGTCAGATTACAAGATGACCTGAGAGCGTTGTACATTGAGTTTGGGAGTCCTAAACAGTACAACTTACATCCTAGCTTACTTACATCAAAACAAAGGCTTCAGCCATCTCACAGATGATTTGGAGCTGCCATAACTGGCGCATCAAAGGAAACATATCTTTTAGATAAGGGCTGTCCTGGGGTACTGTAACAGAACCAGAAAGGAAGTAGAGGGGAAGAAGCAGAAGAGGAGATCTATGCAGGACAAATATACACCAGTCATAATGGTAGATTTGAAAGTAAGGGAAAAAACTTGAAAACCTGGAGTATGAGTAGTAAAGACACACTAGTGAAAAAAAAACAAACAACCAACAAACCCATCAGATCTTGTTTCTAGTAGCCTATGAAGGTAAAGAAATTCTGCAAGCCTAATTAAAGCACACACAATATGTCCTACAAATCAATGCATTTTACTTTTCCATATTTAACTGTGGACTTATACTTTGTGAATAACAGGCACAGTACTGAATCTAAGGGTAGTTAATTTCAGAATCTAAAGATAGCTAATTGCATAAATGAAAAAATTACAAAAACCTACATATTTATGTGTCATTGTGATTTTCCATTTCCACGCCTTAGCAAGCTAACCAACCCAATTAAATTTAGTAAAACAACAACTAGAGCCAAGAACACAATAATAATGAAGGTTAGAAATGATGCCAAGGTTAAATATACAACTAAAAGCAATTCAGCAAGGAATACCATACAGAAGTCTGAGGGAAGATGAAATTGCTGGTATACAGAAGTCAGATGAAGTTCAGGGTAAACTAAATTAAGCAGGGATTCTCACTTAACTTTCTATGAAGCCTAAGTGCCTCTAAAAGGCTTTGTTTCACCTTTACAAGTTCTAACATGTTTTAAACAAGAATCTGACACCTGTGTTCACACTATAATTCTTCCTTGAAAGTTTACTGTTCTATTTGTCTAGTTTAACTTTAGCGAGTATTTTTTTTTTATTTATCACTACCAAAAAAAGATCTTTTTTCTACAATAACAATAAATTCTGAATACACAATACTATGTTGGAAAATTTTTCTAAGACAACATTTTCCTGCTTCCAACCTCCATTTTTTATAGATCCACTCTACCAAAATCACAGCAGAGGAAGGTAACATCAGGTCTGCATGGCCTGGAATTAAATCTGGAATTAAAATCAATAATATGACTTATATAATATGGAGCTGCAAAGATGACAACAGTAGATGCATAGTTATCTGTAGTTATGAAGCTTATGAATATCTTGATTATCTGCTTTAAAACATCTGCTTACCTATATCATGCAGAGGAACTAAAAAAACAAACATAAAACATACCTGTATTAGAGAGAGATCCTCAAGCTGCAATCTGAAGAGGTAGTTTCTGGGGTTAAAAAAAAAACAAAACAGTAGATAAATATTGTTACTAGTGTTTAAGTAAAAAAAAAATAATATAAAAGAGAGAAAAGAGACTGGTAGTCAGGATTAAATTCTTTCAGAGACTGTCTTGGCATACAGCTCTTTGGATTAAGGCAATTTCAATTTTCAGCTTGAAGGACTGGCTGCATATGAATAAAGTAGATAGTTACACTGCATACATGTACATCTGAGTCATTGCTCCAGTTTTCCTTTAGAATCCACAGGAAGAACTACTCAATGCTTTGGCAGATCTGTGCAACCAGTGTTAGCTGTCTACATGAGAACAAGAGGAAAGGCAGATTAAAGCTGTCCAGTTCCTCTTCACAGGGATGGGAACCTTACACAATTAGCTCAGCTACTCAAGTTTGAAGAGAAGGATCCCAGTATGATGGAGTGTCTGTGGAAGCCACAGAGTTTCCCCAATTCTGATTGAAGTCCTGTCATAGTTCATGTCATTTGAAATACGAGCATCTTTTCAATATGCAGCAGGAGCTACATATGAACCAAGTATATTTTACAGAAGCTCATGCTTTTATTGCAAAGGATTTCTCACTCCACTTTTTCTCTACAGCAGTACCACTAAACCTACAGAACTTGGGAGGAGTTCAGGCAAACCACAAACAAGACATGCCACAACGGCACTGCTTGAAACCTAAGGAAATGACGGGTTAGGATACTCAGAAAGGTGAGCGTGCCCCACTGACCAAAACCACTTCCTTCAGCCCATACTGGTGCAATAGATGTGCACTGTCACAACTCCTCCCAGCTCACTGTGTCTATCTAGTTAAAGCAATGTCTTGTTACACTTGTTCTGATAAACCTGCTCTATTGGCAGTGCTCTTGGTATCAGTCCAGGACTCTCATAAAATGAGCAAAGACCACAACATTTTTTAACTGATTTCAGCACATCCTCCTCTAGTGCAAATTCTCTTTCCTGCTACATCTCCAGTAAGGCTCTTCCATGCTCCATGTCAATAATCCTCCTGTCCAATTTTATTTTTTTCACTTTCATAGTTTCTTCTCATATCTCTTTGTCTTCTTTTATGTCTTTTTTTAATATGTTTTCACACATAAAATATTCTTTAGTCCTATTCTGCCTGTTACCTTACTTAAAGCAATTCTGATTTTCCAATGCCATTGAAGAGTGATTGTGTTTTATTGATAAAAAGCAAGAAACTTTAAAAAAATTAATATAAATTACTTCTATTTTAATTTGTAACAAATCAGTAACATCCATTTCTCATATTTCAACAATTCGCTTAAAGTAACAAAAAAAAGAAAAAAAGAGATAAGTAAATTTAAACTTCAAATTTGAATATCTGTAATATCCACAAATTATCTGCAATATTACATCAATGCAACTTGTGGAAGTGTAATCTGAATTAAAATTAGGTCATATATTTGGAGACAATAATTCCAACTCTTTCCAAAGAGGTATGAGGTATTGCTAATGGGCACAGACGGTCAGGACCTACACTTTATATATCTATCAATTTTTTTAAATGAGCTGCTATGTAGTGGAGGGAGGAACAAAAACAAACTGTGTCTAAACAACAAACAAAAATATTTTTTCAAAGCACACATCTCAGAAATAGAACCACTACCATGGCCAGCTTTATTTATGCACTCTGGGGACCAGGTATGTCTATTTATTTATTCGCTCTGGTGCATATATGTTTTGCTTCAATTGTGGATGTAAAGAAATTGGACTCATGGGAGTGGCACACGAATGCCCCATCTCACTCTACACATAAATGCAGTCTCTGTTGTAGAATATATGAGCAGACAATCTGGTCTTCCACTTTTAGTTTCCTGATCAGTACTTAGTGTAGTGTCATTACAATCTCTGTGCATGCTTCATCTTGAGACATCTACTGAAGATTTATCATTGATGTGGCATTTTCAGCTAATGAATTTATTAATGGTTTTTTATGGTCCTTCCTTCTGACATTATTTCACCTATTAAAAAGTAAGTTATTGTCCCAAATCACAAAAATTCTATATAAACACAGATTCACCCTGAGGAAAAACAGAGGCTGAAATTTTTGTTTGGTTGGGGTTTTTTTCCCTAGAAAATGAGATTTGTATCCTATGCAGTAGAGCACAACACTTCTACCCGTTAATATATACAGTGTGGAATTAGAAATATTGACTCTGTGAGTGTTAGGGAGACTAAAATGTCTGATGTCTACATTGCTCTTCTTGGTGAGGCCCACTGACAAGACAAGGGGCAATGGCTGTAAGCTGAAGCATAGGAGGTTCCGTGTGAATACACGTAGAAATTTTTTCCCAGTTCAGGTGCCAGAGCACTGGCACAGACTGCCCAGAGAGGCTGTGAAGTCTCCTTCTGTGGAGAGATTCAAAACCCATCTAGAGGTGCTTCTGTGTGAGCTTGTCTAGGGAATCCTGCTGTGGCAGGGGTGTTGGACTAGATGATCTTTCCAACTCCTAACGTTCTGTGATTCATGGGAATGAGCCAAGAACCAGACCTAGTTAGTGTACATTTTTTTTAACTTCCTATAGTTGCCAATAGCCAATTAAAATATTATATTCAGCTTCACAAACCCAGCAGAAATAAAACAGAGTGAGAATAAAAACAATGTGCAAGACATAGAAGAAGCATTACACCTTAGCAATGTAGAGGTAAACTGAGCAAATGGACAGCACAGTATGACTGTGACTACATAAATAATTCTAGAACAAGTGGCAAACTAGCAGTCAGAGCTATTCCTACCTAAAAGTGCCAATTTTAGTAAAACTTGTAGGACTACATCTAGCTCCACAAATGCAATAGCTTAACATTCTAAGGCATGCATCTCTAACATGTGAGAACTCATTCAGTAAGGACTTACATGAAAACAAACAAACAAACAAAAGTGTGACAGTAAAAAAACCACACTGGAAATATGATATTAATAAATCTGATAGTCCAAAGAAAAAGTCAAGGTCATTTTTCATGATGTGCTGCTCACCAGATAGGTGACAATATTTTTTTCAGTACGTTATTGAGATTATGTCCTGCATTGTTACTTTTCAACCTCTGCTTAGCTTTGTTGTCGTGCATTTATGCTTTGAAGGCAACAAAGGATGTGAAAATAAAAACGACTCAGTACATTTCTGAAGCACAGATAGAGACCTCTTAGCACATACACCTATCTCTTGTCCAAACACAGTGGTAATAAAAGCAAGACAAACACAACCTTGCACAGGCCAATTAAAATGTTTTTGTAAATTTGTTTCCATTTGGTGCTTAATGAATGGGGAAAGCAAATATGTTACAGAAATCTGCAAACAGAAGGACACTGTAACGAGAAGAAAACACAACTAATTCTGAGATAAAGCAGCATTCCATATTTCTTCAGATAGCCAGGAGACAGTAAGCATTTTGCGTTACATTCACAGCACTGAACAGCTTTTCTAGTTAAACTATGATAACTAAAACCTGTTAATCAAGATCCTCCTCAAACTGAATGACAAAGATTTTCAGTGCTATGAGTTGGAACTGAGTAAAGCACCATCAAAAGCATGCTTCAGTCAGCTCCGTGTCAACAATGTATTTCGATATATTGCAGTTAACATTTTCAGTATGACTAAGGTAAAAGCATAAACCTAGTCTTCTGTATGTTCCTAAACAAGTCTATTTCAAAAATCAATTGAAAATCCATAAAGATTCAAAAGTATATCATATTAGTAATGACAGACTTCTATGATGGAGTGACTGCAACGGTTGATGAAGGAAGACCAACTGATGTCATCTACCTGGATTTTAGTAAAGCCTTTGATACAGTTCCACATGACATCCTTATCTCAAAATTGAAGAGATATGGATTTGATGGGTGGACCATCCAATGGATAAGAAATTGGCTGGATGGACGCAGTCAGAGAGTTGTGGTCAATGGCTCCTTGTCTAGGTGGAGGCTGGTGACGAGTGGTGTCCCTCAGGGTACTGTCTTGGGACCGGTGCTCTTCAATGTCTTTATTGATGACCTGGATAGAGGTATTGAGTGCACCCTCAGCAAGTTCACAGACGACACCAAGCTGAGGGGTGTGGTTGACACGCCAGAGGGGCGAGATGCCATCCAGAGGGACCTGGACAAGCTTGAAAAATGGGCCTGTGAGAATCAAATGAAATTCAACAAGNCACAAAGATGATCAAAGGACTGGAGCACCTCTCCTACGAGGACAGGATGAAGCAATTGGGGTTGTTCAGCCTGGAGAAGAGAAGGCTTAGAGGGGACCTTATAGCGGCCTCTCAGTATCTGAGAGGGGATTATAAGGTAGAAGGGGAGAGACTGTTCTCCTTGTCTGATTGCAACAGGACACGGGGAAATGGCTACAAGCTGAAGGAGGAGAGGTTTAGGCTGGAGATTAGAAGGGGGTTCTTTACCCAAAGGGTGGTGAGGCACTGGAACAGGTTGCTGAAAGAGGTTGTGGAGTCCCCATCCCTGGCAGTGTTTAAGGCCAGGCTGGATGTGGCCCTGGATGACCTGGTCTAGTGCATGTGGTGTCCCTGCCCATGGCAGGGGGGTTGGAACTAGATGATCTTTAAGGTCCCTTCCAACATGAGCCATTCTATGATTGTTAAATCCAGCACTTATCCTTTTCTTTGTGAAACAGCAAGCTATAAAACATGAATGAAACAACAATAAACACTGTTGCATTACACACAGACATTAATTATGAGAACAGTAAGGTGGCACATGCAGCTTAAGAAAACATACCATAGATTAAGCTTTTGAAAAACTCTTAAGATAGCAAAAAAAAAATAAATCCCAGCCCAAGCCTCCATATGCATCTGTAATTGAAAACTTGAATCAATAAACAGGGGTTTCAGCAAACTCAGAAACTCGAGGCACAACCAGACATGTTGCCAAGTCTTCTGGAGTAAACCAGTAAAGGATTCCTTCTGTGGAGTTCTTTCAATAAACTATTTCACATAAAAGAACAAAAATTTATTCAATTTACTGGAAGAAAAATATATTAAGACTGAAAATGAAAGTATAACTGTATCAATCAACTATTATTGAGAAAGTCATGATTCCATAACCAGATGGGTAAGTTCTGGGTAAAAGCCAATTCTTGTTCAGCAACTGGAAATAAACTAACAAACAAAAGACATGAGAATAGGAGGTGGTGTGATTTAAGCCTCCCCAGCAGGTTAAAACCATGCAGACATTCACTCATTTCTCCTCCTCAGTGGTGGTGTGGCAAGCAGAAAACGCAACAAGGGCTCAAGGGTCCAAGCTAAGGACAAGAAGGGCTCATTCACCACTTATGTTCACAGGCAAACATGGAGGAAAAAAACAAAATTTAATCTAAGAAAAATCACAGTCGAATCCAGGTAGGGTGGGAGCACATACATACCATAAAAAACCCAACCACAACTCTTACATTCACACCCACCCCTCTCCCAAATCCCACTCCTGGGGCAGAACCACGCTTCCTGCACTGCAGAGGGATGGGGAAATGGGTGGAGTGGGATCACAGTCCAGCCCAGTCCAAGTGGTATTAGTTCATCCTCTTCAGGGGAAAACCCACTGACTGTCCTTTCCTTCAGCAATGTAGCCCACCTTCCGCAGGGAATGATCTCCACAGGTCTTCCCCAGAGTCTCAGCATCTTTTCAGGGGAACCCCTCATGCTCCAGCAGGGGCTCCTCCTGCTCCTCAGGCTGCACAGTGGACTCTCTGATGATGACTCCTCTGTGGGTCTCCAACGGCAGCTGCCAACCTTGCCATGTGCCAAGGGAAATGGCGGCTCCAGGATCTTCCTTCTTCTGAGAGGGTGGGGAGAGCACCACTCTCACTTTCTTGCTCTCTCACCCTAACTGGCTTGCAACACAAAACAACTGGACAACTGTTTTCCCCTTTAAATATGCTATTCAAAGAGGTGCTGACTACCTCAGCCCGTCCCAGAGGCAGAACCAGCACCAAAGCTGGGGAAACCTTCCTGAACCTTCTCACCTGAGTGTGCTCAGCACAAACCTACCACACTCCACCCCAAGATGGGGAAATTTTTCCTGAATCTTTTCACCCAAGCATGCTCAGCACAAACCCACCACAAGAGGAAAGGAGAAAATAAATAAAAATAAGAAGTGATGGTGTATAAAATTACTCCTGTTATATTAAGTTACAATAGGAAAAATATATTAAAAAGCTAAGGATGACACATTGGAAATAAAAGAAAAGTAATCAAAGTGGTCTAACTGAACTATTATATTAAAATGGTCAAAATACAATAATGAAAAGGAGAATGGGCAATAAGTAATTTTTTTATCTGCACTTTGCAGGAAATAGAAGTCTCAGTAAATGAGAATAATGAAATGATAGCTTAGATGTGAAAACAGCATGTACACAGAGATAAATATTTTCAGACTAGCAGGTCATGCTAAGTCAACCTAAAAATTATAGTGAAGATTTTTGGTCTCTTATTGTTTTTTTTAATAACTTTTAAAATTACAGGCATTCTTGAGGAATGAAAGACTAACCATACTTTATTAACATTCAAAAGGGCAAAAAGGAAGACTCAGATGATCATAGGCTGACCAGCAAGACACTGAGCTTGGCAAATAAACATTATTGGAGTTGATTAGGAAAGAATGCCATTATAAATTAAATTAATCCACTCAAAGGTCCTGTAAAATCTGATATCCTTCTCTTATGGTTGCTCCTCAGGATTAGCAAATCTTGCTACATTCATTTCCTTGTGACTCTACATACAGCCTCAGCAGAGACCAGAGATTCTAGAACATAGCACTCCTGCATAGATGTCCAACAACAGCCATGCATCACTTCTATGTATTTCTTGACATAGGCTTCTCCAGGAAAAGCAGAAAGACACCAGTGGCTTGTCTCCGCAGCTCTGGAGCTCACCCTCCTGCTGAAATCCCATCATGTCGTATCACCTCAAACATGTATTACTGTCTTCTCCTGTTGCCCCTACTTCTCATAGACAGAGTACCCAAGTTCCCCAGCTGGAGATGGCCTCAGAATATTTGTCACTCGTGCACCTTTGATGCATGCAGATTAAGGCTTTTCTGAATCCTGTGCTTTAGTCAACTAAGGTTGTGAGCTTACTCAGCTATTAAGTTACAGTTCAGTTCAGCTTTATCCTGAAATATCACCTTAACCAAAACATCCACCCTGTATTTCATAACTGTGGCTAACAAAATCTTCAATGCTTTGTAATGCTGCAAGGCATATCTCAAAGGACATGCCCCTTGTTTTCACATTTTGGCAGATAGGGCATACACTGTACAGTACCTCCCCACACGAACAGCCCTGAAAATCCTATGTGGTCATGTCCTGGTTTGAGTTAGAACAGAACGATTTCTGTTCAATGATTTTACTTTCTAAAGTATTCCATCCAATATACATCATATTCAATATATAACTGGGGGCCAGTCCCCTTGTTGGACCACTCTGCATCAGGCACTTAGAGGGACACCTAGGATCCTGCGGGCGGGCTTTAGGACCCTGAGCCGAGAGGAGTGGGGAAGGCAGTTCGGACTCAGAGTGCTGGGGCAGCAGACGCGCGCACGGGTACTGGAGGACTCAGCGTACTGCAGAAGCTTACTGGAGCTTCAGCGGTGATGTAGCTTGGGTTCTGTATATTTGTATATATTTCATCTAACTTTGTTATTGTTATTAAAGTAGTTCTAGTTTTATTTCCAATCCGCAAGTTGGTTTTTTTTGTAGGGAATATTTTAGCAGACCAAGGCCATGAAATCTTATCGAGAGCCTGTTTGCACAACCCAGCCTACAGTCCTGAGGGCTATGTCCTTGAAGACAGAGAAAAATAGTAAGGCTGTAAACAGGATAAGAGAGAGCTAGGCAAGATATGCTAACCGTAGAACCTAGGGGGGCGTTGTTGTAATAGTGTGTGTGTAGATTTGAATGTAACCAATTATGTTAGAAACAATTAGTAACAAAAGTGTGTGGACAAGTTAGTTTAGCCAACAGTAGCTTTGCTTTATCCCTGTGAACCCTGTAAGACCCTATAAAAAGTGTTGTAATGTAAACAATAAACGAAGTTCACTCTTACCTCTATGAGGACTCCATGAATATTCAGAGTGGTCATTCCTACACTTGGCGCCCGAAGAGGGCCCGCAGGACGGGACCCGGGATGCACATTGCTTAAATGAGGATTGCTTAAATGCAGACAGCTTAAATGCAGACAGCTCGAGAGGATTCGCTAGGTGGCTAGACGCGGAAGGTGGATCGGAGCTGGGGAAGACCGGGGACGGAGGAGCCTAAGGGTAGATCGAGGGCTAGACGGCATCAGCACTCAGGTAGGAAGGGTCGCTACCTCCACTCTGTCCAGAGGGCTGCTAGCATGGAGATCGAATTTGCAGCAGCACAAAAACTGCTTCAATTGATACTCGCTAAGCGAGAGGAGGCAGTAAGGGGTAAAGACTTAGAGAAGAAGCTCGTCATATGGGCAAGAGAAAATTGCTTTTTTAAAGCCCCTCCGGTTATTCGTGATTGAAGAATGGAAAGATATAGGAGATCATTTGTGGGAGAAAGCAATCACGGGAAAGGGTAAAGATATGCTACCCTTTGGCTCCACTTGGAGAACTGTAATAAACACTCTAAAGAATATGAAAGCAGTTGATCTGGGACGCCAGAAAGTACGGAAAGTGAGTGAATTAAGTGCTGCGTCATCAAAGGGAGTGGGGAGGCGTTGAGAAAACAGCCGAGGGCCGAGAAACAAAGGATGAAAGTGCTTCTTTGAGAAACCCTGATACATGCCTCCGGCTATCCTCAGCCGCCCCTATCTGCTGCTTAACCCCTTCTGCCAACACCACTTCTGCTGCTACAATGCAATATATGCTCGAATTCTGGTTGAGACCTGGCAAGGGAGAACTCTCTGAAGTTAGCTCGGGTGCAAAAACATCTGCACCATTGCCATCACTATGTGAGGTGCACTCGAAAGATCCAGACTTTTCCTCAGACGTCACATTCCAGCTAAGTGATTGCCGAGAAGGTACTAAACAATTGCATGAGGCTGATTCTAACAAAGATCCAACAGACAAGTAATTGTAGAAAACACCCATCAGACTGTGAATCTTATGTCTGTAAAACAATAAGAGGGGAAGCACACCCCTCAAGAGACAGATCTCACAATTGTTTTGGACTCATTATGTTTCTAAAAAATTAGCCTATGCTTACTTGTTGTATTAGTTATAATCTTTGATTGCATTGTGTCTTCTGTAAGTATAACCTGTCACACTACCATAATGAAAGCATATGAAAGCATATAGTATAACAATTCTGCAGTTGATAGTTTGCAGGGACAGAGCATGGCCTGGAGTTCCATCACATGGCAGGGGAGACCGAAGCGGAGCCGAGCGGAGCACCTGCCAACATGCAGCCGAGCAGCTGCCAATGCAGGAGCCGACCCTAGGACGCTGCGGGAGCGGAGCTCAGCCGGGGCTGCCAGAGCAGGGCTGAGGGACTGAAAGTGTTGCAGGAGCCAATGGCTGCCGGAACAGGTTTAAGGAAACCGGGGCTCTGTAAAAGCCAAGCGTAGTCAGCACTGACGCTGCCGTGAGCTTACGCGAGGGCATACGCTGACTGGCCAGCAGCTCTACGTCCTTGCTGAGCCTGTCTCGGGGTCGCTGTGTGTATTGCTTCCTGTCACTGCGCGAAGGAATCGCCACGATCCATCACCGCATGTGTGGCTACAGTTGCACACCGGGACCACCGCACGCCCCCAGACAACCCCTCCCTGCACCGCTGCCGCCACTCATACTCCCTCAGTGCCAGTGCTGCCACGGCTGCTTGCCACTGCCGCCGCACGCTCATACTGGCAGTTGATTTGAAGGACAGAGATGTGCCATTAAGACTTTTAGTCTGCAATCATGCTTATGCTCCTTTCGGTACTCTATACCAATGGCCTGCTTGGCAAAAAGAAAAAGGGGGAGAGGACCCATCTGAATTAAATCCCAATGCCAAGCATCTTTAAAAAGGCAGTTTGACATCAGTGTGATAGACGCACAAGGCATTGTGAGATCCTGCCCACAGTATAGTCAATATGGAACAAGCCTGGGGCTAGGTGTCAATCCCAGGGCCCTTCAGGCCTGCGAGATCTGGCAAATGGGTGTTAGCTGTCTTCACACAAGCAGTAAGTGTTCCAGGATTAAAAGATATAAGAGCTGAATCTGATAACCCTTCCCTTAGTGGAATCTGATAACCCTTCCCTTAGTGGAAACTCACGGTTCATGGGAAATTCAGAAGTGGGATGCATACCAAGGTACGTACATGATGTCAAGACATCCCTCTACAAAATATGTATAAAAGTATTTTTATACATATATAAACATATTTGCTCCCATAACATTTTAAGAGGTGAAGTCACATGCACAGTATGCATCATTGCACTGTTAAATTTTCTGATTTACTCTTGGAACGAGGACTGAGACCCACATGCCTAACTAGCATCCGTACAGCCCTCTCACAAGATGAATGCAGCCACTCAAGCATACTGCAGAAACTCATGCAAGGTACCAATGTTTCAGAGGCAGAGGGGAGTCCTTCACAGACCTGACTTCTGCTCCAAAGGGTACATCTCTAGGGCTTCTGTATTATGCTTATCAGCCTCTTGCCAGCTGATAGCTCTCTGTAAAGCACACAGAAGTAGACAAGTTCGGCAAGGATGAAACTGCTCACGATACAGTACAGAAACCATATGTTTAGACTAACATTTGTTGCAGTGGAAAGGAGCAGCTAACTGACATGAGATCACAATCTAACCAGGAATCAACAGAAGGCGTAAGGTGCCACATTCCACAGCAGGACACATACAGCTACTTGTGCAGATCAAGTGTGTAATTAATTCACAGCTTCAACTAAAGACAGGTACTTTCAGAACGACACTCATCTGACGTAGTTTCTAAAGATGGCTTACACTGAAATGGCAGTGTTCTCTCCTAAAAATATGCCATTTGCACCCGCCATTTCTCTTTTTATCTTACCCTGAGTCAACTCCAGGATCCTCTGATGATTCATCACGTTAGTTCCACTAACTAAAATGGTAAGACATTAAATCAGCAGAAGACTACATTTTTTGTGGGGTCAGTGAATTGATTATCATTATTCTACAACCAGACTATTACCAGAGCTGGTGTAAAGGATGAGAAAATTGCATAGTGGAACAAATCATGAGCAGGAGAGCTACAAAGGATTAGCTTTTAAAAATATTTAAGAAGCCAGTGGCAAGGTAGGAGAAGGAATAGGGAGAGAAAGACTTTCCTTTTCTGCAGAAGTAGGATGGTACTTTCTCTTAGATTTGACATTAAGCCATAGCTCAGATGAGTCAGTTGAAGGACAGACTGATTGTCCCAAACCTAGTGTAAAATGAACAATAAAATCCAGATGGATGTTCAGAGACTATAGCACTAATTCCTGATGCTTGTATATTCTCCCAATATGCAGTGCTCAGAGCATCTCGTTAACAAGAAGCTCTCAGATTCTCCTGCTGAGAGCAGACAAGAGCAAGAAGCAAACCTGTACAGTTATTTATTCCTTTATTAGAGATTCTTAAACCACTGTTAATGAATCCTTTAATTTGCCATTCTGTTATTGTGGCAAGTAGTGGTAATGGTTCACATTAATGTACCAAACACACATCTAATTAAGTACAAAGGCATACCATTACAGCCCTTCCTCAGCAAGGTAAGGAGTGTCTGAGGCAGTAAGCCATCTCAAGTCAAGTTATAGTTCTCAAAGCTAGTTCAATTAACTTGCAAGAGATCATACATGAAAAAAAGCATCATTATTAGGATGCTCTGTGTTAAAAATAATGTAAGATGTGTCTAAATATATATATAATCCAATTTAAAAAACCTTTTCTTCCAACATAATTCTTCTTGCATGGTCTGAATAAAACCATTAAAGGAAAAATAATAATTTTAAAAGTCATAAAAAGATAAAAATTAAAGAATGGATTAAAAGGAAAATGTAACTAATTATTTTGAACCTCAATGTTTTTGCCCTAAATTACTTTCTCCTAACAAGTAGAAAATCAGGTAATGCACACCTTGCCAGGGCAATTCAGACACTGCTGTATCCTTCCCCAGAGCTAGTCTTTTCCCCTAGCAACTGACCCTTCCAAGAAACAAAAAAAACCAAAGAAAACAGTGCAGGGTGCATGGCAAAGCACTTCCACCTTAGAAAAGAAGGCAAGGTTGTTTTTGTGGAAATCCACGAATCTTCTTGCTTACTGGCATTTCATAATACAGAAGTCATTATCATATTTGATTAGGTGCTAAGTCAGTCCACTAAATAAAACAGATAAATATTAAATCTGAATATTTTATCAGGATTTTCCAGAATAAGATAAACAAACAGTCTCTCATTTCCTTGAGTTTACTGAGGAGCTAATGCCCTGAGGGTAATCCTTCACTGATGCCACTTAATTGTAAAAGTAAATTCTGCCCTGCCATATGGATTTTTCTTAAGAAAACAAATGAATTCCCTAGAAGGTTTCAGATTGTAAGAGAACTCATTTATTTTTATCTGCCAGGTCATATGTGATGTTAAGAACAATGCCTTGGGCAAGTTTTGAAGACACAGTTTCATGGGAACTACATTGCCCTGTGTCAAAAGCCAATCGTCTTCATAATGTACTAACAATTGTTTTACATCCATACTGAATTTTCTCTGTAGAGTATTTCTCATTAATCTGGTTTTTGTTGGTTGGGGTTTTTTCCATTTCACATAAATACATATAATATATTGTATAATCTCATAAAATTTAGCACATACCTGTTAAGAAAAAAACATCCTTTTACAATAAATCTAGATCCAACTGACATAACACTAAAAAATCTGTCACATTCTTCAAATGCAAGCTTTAAAACTGAGCAACCATAACAAAAATCATTCCTCTTCCCTTAATTCAGCTTCATAAATTGAACTGTAATCTTCACTTGTCTTCACTATGCACTTTGGGCTGCTTGATCAAAGTCAGGCAAGACCAATTTCTCACTCTGCCTTTTCCTCTGTCTGTCTTCATCCCGTCCACTCCTGCCCCCCATTTCTCAAAGCTATCTAAATGAATTGTTCTACGTGGACAATTTGTGCAAAAATGTTCCAGGCAAGCAGGTCAACTTAAGTTTTCACTGAGATCCACACTAACTCATCAGTCATTTTAGAAGACATTCTTCTCCCTCTAAGGCCCTCACCAATGATACACATGTATCTTCTTTTGCACAGCAGAAGGACAGGAGACCAAATAATGTTGTTCTAAAACAAAAGTATTAAAACACTTATGCTTCAGATCCAGTATGTTACTAAGCAGACTTGTTACACTGGAAGGCATTAAGGATCATCAAGTGCCTCTGACACAAAGACAAGTGCAAGTCTCATTAAACTTGTGCTAACTTCTTTTACAATTAAAACCAGAGGTATAATTGAACCTATATTGCAAAGCAATATTCAGAAATTAAAGCAGTCGCTCCTAAAAAGCATTGGACTTCATGGCAGAAAACACATATGAGTATGACCTAAGAAATAAAGACACTCTTCACACTTCAGGTACAGGATTTGTGAGGAATCTGAAAGGTGAACAACAAAATGGACTGCATTTACTTGTTTTTATTGGCTTCAGAAAAACACTGTGCACACTCTAGAAATGAGCAAGACTGAGCCAAAACCAAACCTCATGGGGATCAGTAGCCTCTCTCCCTAATGAAGGTGGTGGGAGAGAGAAAGGGGATGATGGCTCCAACTCTTAGGTAACTCCTCAACACAAGGAAGGGTGCCAGGGTGGATTGCATGAGTAATGTGAAGGCGTGTGCTAGTCTTGGAGTAGCAAGATTTGTAGATCACAGTAGATGGTGTAAGGAAACTGAATACAGCTAAAGTCTCAGTTAATCACAGACTTCTCACAAGGCCTGGAAAACAACTGGGGTGGAGAATGGGGGTAGGCAGATACAATTGCAAAATCTGCTTTTGCATAGCAACTACAGAATGGCCTCAGACATCAGAAGACCACCTTTATTTCCCAAACTGCGCAAGTAAGGCTAATATTAGCAATACAGGACTAGTAATTACCTTCCCAGTTATTGCCTCCTATGATAAATACTATCAAATAATGTCCTTTTCATACATTTATAGAACTCGGTCTCAAAAACATTTCTGTTCTTGTTTTGTTCACAATGCTAAAATGTGACAAAACTCATTGTCTCATGACTACATTACCTATGGTCAACCTAAACTGGTTTGGTTTTCTGCCAACATTACTGTGCCATTCATACAACTATCTCCTTCCCTAGATATACCTGTTGATGGATTTATGGGCAGGAACTGGGCACACACTCAATCTTTGTTTTCCTGCACTACAATTCCAGCCATCTTCTTTTATCTTTTAGCAATCCTTCCCTACAGCTCTTTCGAATTTTGGTTAATCTTAAATTAAGCTTTAAAAGGCCTCTGGCACCACCTTTTCAGCCATTTGAAGCGGGGTTGCCCTGGTGTGTACATCTGCCTAAGGACTGCTTTGGGGAGAGAGTGTTGACCCTTTTGGAGTGCAGAAAACTGCAAGCAGGAGGCATAGAAGTACTTCTATTGGCAGTGTACACAGAGTAATCTAAATTTATTTGTACCTTTGTCATGTGCCACATTGCACATTCCCCTTCTTTACCGTTGATTGGGTAGAGAAGGGAAATCCATGTTAGGGGTCTACAAATTATCATTTTCACAACTGAACAGGAACTTTTATCTACTCATATCTTATTGAAATTCTACTGCACATAATCACTAGGTTTTCAGTACTGAAATGTTAGTACTAAAAGATAATTTAAAAAAAGAACCCACCCAAACCTGTTGGAATATTATAAGAGAAAAAACAGCATATGAAAAGATATTTTACCCAGGAGAAGGAATTAACAGTACATTCCCTTCACTGTATTTATGAAACACAACATCACTGGGGAAAAGCTTAGAATGGAAATGCATAGTAAGGAACCAATAAATAACAGTCAGCTATACAGGACTGTGGAGAAAACAAAGATTTCTGTTGTGATTTTAAAAACACTGAATATTTTTAATTTTGCAATTTTAGCCAGAACAAAAGATATGAAGCTCTGAAAGAGCATTAACTTACAGAGAAATCAAACTAATCCTATTGCTTTTACTGTATTGGTTTCTTAGCAAAAGGCAGAATTGGCAGCTGGCTTTTTTTCATAGTCACTGACTATTCAACAAAATCATCCAAAGCTTATCCCATAGCAATTCAGAAGATTCAATGAAAAGCACAAGTTTAAACAAGCATATTCTTTGCTGAGATTTGGAGCCCAGATGAACAGCATGGATTAAAAAAAAAAAAAAAAAAAAAAAAAAAAAAAAAAAACNTCTTTTTCCTTCATTGGTTATTGAGATCTATATGGTGTGCACTGATCCAAGACACAATTCCATGGGACTGAAGAGAGGCTCAGACAGCTCTGACTTACGCTGGCTGTCTTCACAGAATAGCACCAGGCGACAGCCTCATACCTCATTTCATTTGGCAGTTTACAGAACGAGTTCATAGGATATCCCTCTTCAGGTGGGTCATATATATCTCCATACTCAAGAAGTTTTGCCCCTATAGGTAAGCAACTTCCATTGGTACACAGATGAAAAAAAAATCTCTCAGCACATTTTATGACCTCTACTTTGATCCTCATTTACAACTAAGAAACTAATTGAGAAACAGAAGCATATTCCAACACTAAATGTAACTGAAAACTGAAGTGACTAGAACTTTATTAATTCAAGAATAATATATGTTCAGAAGGTAGATTTAAATAAGAAGTTTACATAGTTAAAATCTTTTGCCAACCAAGAAGTTTTACTACACTTCACAGGGTAAGAGAAGAAAAGGCAGTGTTCAAGGACTGTCACTGCTTCCATGTTAACACTGAAGGCACTGTCACTATAGAACACAGCTTACAAAGTACTGTCCTACTGTGCAGAAGTTGTGATTATCACTGACTTTACCACTAATTCTTCAGTCTTTAACAGATTGGTCCTGGCATTGTACTGAATAATTATTAGAATGATCCAAGCACAAAGAGCCATACTGTGTAGCCAAATTCGGGATCATCATAAGTTTTACACTTCAGTAACTTTTGTCACATTGTCATGCAGCATCTGCTTGTTCTGCTGTATGCATCCGAAGTTTGAGAGTACTCCAGGACTCCAGGGCAGTCCTCTGGAGAATTAGAATAGCATAAGCTATTAGAATCCTTGATATCAGACAGTCTACCTTTTAATTTTGGTCAGGAAAAAGAAAAATAACATACATAACATTCAGTTTAGTGGGTCTGGAAGGCAGAGGAGTTTCAGAGAGCAAGCTGATGCTAGAATTTGGATCAACATTACTTATTATCAAATGACAAAATCCCCTTGGATGCAACATAAAGAGAAAATAGATTTCTCACCTTGCTCCAGCAATAAGCTCTTTTTGTCCTGGGTCAAATGTTAACTGCGAAAAGTCCACAGCATTTTCTGATCTGAATACATGCAACCAAGGGGCAATTTCTGAAAACAATCAAGAAATACAACTGTTACTGTAAATGATAGAGTTGTAGTACATCAGGTAGTAAACATTACATTTGCAGATATTGTGCAGCTGCAAGTTTTCTCAGTATGGCCCTCTAAGGAAACATAGGAGACTTTTACCACCATACTACATAATTTACACTAAAGGCCTGTAAAATATATAGAGCAGTCACCCAATACACGTTTGAATGAATATCCAAATTTCAGTCTGATTTATAAGCCAGATGTGGTTTTTCTTCCTTAGGTAAAGCAGAAAAAAGCACAGTACAACTGCAATTCACTGGTACATGCTCAAGTGAAGTCAGATTCATTTTCCATGATTCAGAAGCAACTGAGGTTTGGTTTTTTTCTTTGTTCTTTTAAAAAAGATCTGAACAAATGGAAGACAATGAGAAAAATAAGCAAATTTGACTCTCTGCAATTTTCACAATAAAAACATTGAGATACGAAGGATTAAAAAGTGAAAATGCTTGACATTCAGGTGAACTTTTTGCTTTTTTAACCTGCCTTTCTTTTTGGGGATTTATTAGAATGTCAGGTAGTCATAGGACTAGGGGGAATGGATGCAAACTAGAGGATGGTAGATTTAGATTAGACGTTAAGAAGTTCTTCACTGTTAGGGTGGAGAGACACTGGAACAGGTTGCCCAGAGAGGTTGTGGAAGCCTCATCCCTGGAAGCTTTTAAGGTTAGGCTGGATGGGGCTCTGGGCAACCTGATCTAGTGGGAGGTGTCCCTGCCCATGGCAGGGGAGTTGGAACTAGATGATTTTTAAGGTCCTTTCCAACTCCGACAGTTCTATGATTCTCAGACCAATTTAGTGCTACATAAAATGGCAGGCATGTGGCTGAGTTGTTGAAATCAGCAAAAAGCACTACTTGTATTCAGAAAATGAATCTATTCCTTCTTTCAGAGTTACACACACACAAATAACTGCACACTGAATCATTAAACAGCTGCATTAGTAGTACTTTTTTAAAACTCGTATCACTAGCTGGAAACAAAACAGTGCAGCAGTATGAACACAAATGATATTCTGGGAACAAACCATAATTTTTAAATTTTAATTTTTTTCAGGATATTGAAGAATTTTCCTTATTTATTTATTTTAAATGTAGTCAAAAGCAACGGTCCAGAACATACGTAAAAGGTGAAGAGGGCTATGTCTGTATGGCACAACAGGCTGTAGAACTGTTTGTTTGAAGACTATATATGTGAAAGTCAATAAAACAGATAAAAGGTTAGCACATGGTCGTGACTATTTAGAACACAGAGTCAACACCAATCCCCCTAAGAGTGCCATAGCCACATTATTTTTGATAGTGGTATCACCAGCTGCAGCTCTGGTTTCCAACGTCTGTTCTAAGCTCCTCCCTTCATTCATGAGAATATCTTCCCTTTTACACATGTCTAGGTTGAAAACAATCCATATCTGATGCCTGTTTCAGGATGATTTGTTCCTAATTTAAATATTAAAGTTTTAGCACAAGTAGGTCATTCATTCCTAAGGAGAGGGCCTAGGAGAAAAATGTTATTCTGCATCAAAATGTGTTCAGCCACTGCAGGGAACCATTAAGCACACTGTGTAGAAGCTGTAGCATCATATACTTTGGAAAAACTGAGAGAACCATGCAGTAGAATCACTGAAAACTAGCTTCTG
Source organism: Galbula dea (assembly GCA_013399015.1). Taxonomy (NCBI): domain Eukaryota; kingdom Metazoa; phylum Chordata; class Aves; order Piciformes; family Galbulidae; genus Galbula; species Galbula dea. The sequence goes on from VWZX01009982.1 coordinate 259,733, forward strand.
CATTTTTCATCACAGCCTGTGTGCTTCTGGGCAAATTCAGGCCTGTAATGCTAGTTTGTACATGTTTTTCAGAACTAGTAGCTAAATATACTGTTGATTCTACTTGCACTGTACAGCTTCTCAAGTCAAGGTCTGAACACTGGGCAAGAAAGGAGGATGGGGTTGCATATTAGGTAATTATAAATACAGCTGTCAGCAGCTACTACTGCAGATTCTGTGCCTAGAACCTAGCAGGATTCCACAGAAGGAAAAAGCCCACCACACACAGACATATGTTATAGACCTGTGTAGACTTACATACTTTTTTAATCTATTTATATTTAAAGGCTACACAGGCAAGCCCAAAAAAGCCTTTTCTTAAAATTTTGTAATTGATTCTGCAACTTTAACTTTTCAGTCATGCACTTTGTATGAAGCAATCAATTACAAAGTTTTAAAAACTTAAGAAAGTAGGTGGGCCATGAAGATGGGGAAATACAGATGTGAGTTTTAAAGTATCTCACTCACTGGAAAAGACAAAAAGGAAAAAAAAAAGGAAAGGAAAGAAAAGAAAAGGAAAGAAAATTAAAGTTAAATAAAGCTATGTTTATCAAATCCTTTCAAGACATTTCCCACATGGACACAGAATACACATGTGGTCTTCACAGAAAAAATACACACATACACACACATACTCCCAGCCAGAAACAGCTCTCAGTTTCAAGAGCAGAGGCTACTTTTCTTTGTGTCAAGCACTTTGACTAGGACAGAAAGGGATGTAAAACCATTTTATAAAGTAGCAGTAGTTCAGACAAAATCATAATAAGAATGAGTAACTGACAGAACCACAGAACAAATATCCTATGGAAAACAATCAGAGCTTCAGAGACAGAATAAAGTCTCTCTGCCTATGCTCGCAACATAGGTACAATATTGCAGGATCACACACAAGTCTATGACTAAGCTGCCCAAGTATAACTCGGGTTATCAATATATTAACATTCAAATACACAGAGCTGAAAACACTACAGGCTCAGCAGTAGGTCTGCACACAGGTAAAGCCAGACTTGCTGTGAAAACATCAGTCTCTGAAAGAGACAAGGCAAGCAGTTGAGGATGGGATTACTTCAGTTCCATATTGGTATATCAAATGAGACCCTGGGTCTCCTGCAAAACAAGGCAGTAGCCTCCTGCAGCGTGGGTAGGCGAAAGACAATTCAGTACAGAGGTACTGCAGTGCCAGAAGACTACAGGGGAGACAGATTCAAGGATATGATTGTCTTCCACTTGTCCTGCTGTCTCAGCAAGGCACAATAAAGCTTCAAGATACAGCAAGCAGGAGATTGATACCACTTCCAGGTTTAGAGCAAGGGGGCATGGGCCAGGTAGGGCATGGAAAACCCAGGTTAGAGAACAAGAAGAGAACAAGCATTTGACAAGAAATCTCTCTGAAATCTGATTACCCTCTGTTTCTCAAAAATAGTAACTATTTTATCCTGTCTTTGTTGCATTCAGCAGTGATCTTGCTTGAGGAATAAGATCAGGAAGAGCAAATGGCAGCTAGTACTGGGTTTTTTTAGCAAACATTCTGAAAATGTCTCTCATGGGTGTCACAGTGGCATCACATGTCACACAGATATAAGTCTTCATGGGATAAAATTACAATTTTTGATACTTCTGTAAGGGAAAATAAACAAAACAAACATGAAAAAAAACTAAACAAAAAAAACACACAAGACCAAAACAAAAAAAAGACACTCAGACAAAACACATGTAAAATATAAAAGTAAAAGCTTATTGGTATGTTTTGAGTTGCATTACATAACATTTATGCAATTAAAAAACCAGAATAAGTAGATTTATTTTCATCTAAACAGTAAAATGTTGCTAAAAAAGCCTTAGATGAAACAAGACATTTCAGTTTTGTTCTGAGCTAATCTCCTCAGAGTCAAAAGTGAATAACAAGCTATTAAAGGTTTACAATTTCTTCTTCTTTGAATGGTAAAGTAGTTACACACACTGAGTTGTTGCAGCACTTTCAAGATATGCTTACTCTTAACCAAAAAAAAAGTTTAAAAAGCAATGTTTAACTGCTATTACAGTACTGAAATCTGCAGGCCTTCTAACACAAAAACATTCCCGAAAGAATATGCACCATTCGCCACTGAATTTAAAAATGGATTTTAAAGAAGTTGGATTCTGAGTTGGCTACAGGTCTTTCACATGCTGTGAATCATATGCTGTGGATTTTCCTGTGGGTTTCGGGTTTGGGGTGTGGGTTGTTTTTTGGGGGAGGGGGTTGACAGGTTTTTTGTTGTGTTTTTTTCATTTTGTTTTTATTTATTTGGTTGGTTGGTTTTTAATAGCTTGGATTTAACAGGAAACAAAGTTTGCCATGACTCATAAACCTATAGCAAAGCAAATGCACCAAAGTCCTCTCAGCTCCTAGGAAAGGTCAAAGGAGTCTTCTAAAGAGATTAAAGACAGAGAAGGTTAACAAACAAAGCTGAGCAGGAGGACATTAGTCATACAAAAATGGAAGTCCAGAAATGTGTTTTACTTTAAATTTAGTATGTGCCCAACAGGCCATAGCTTGTTTGGTTTACACGGTCAAAGGACTTGCCAAGTGCTGAGCTCTACAATTCTTTACAAATGAAATAGTAAAATTTTCCCTAACCTAATTTTCATTATTCAACTCTGCAAAGAAGAGTTACAATAAACAGTACAATAAACCGAGAAATTACTAATAAGGAATAGAGTGGTACATGCGCTTGTAGCCCAGAAGGCCAACTGTATCCTGGGCTGCATCAAGAGCAGTGTGGCCAGCAGGTCGAGGGAAGTGATTCTCCCCCTCTACTCTGCTCTCATGAGACCCCACCTGGAATACTGCATCCAGTTCTGGAGCCCCTATTACAAGAGGGATATGGAAGTGCTGGAGCGAGTCCAGAGAAGGGACACGAGAATGATCAGAGGACTGGAGCACCTCTCCTATGGGGACAGACTGAGGCAGTTGGGGTTGTTCAGTCTGCAGAGGAGAAGGCTCTGAGAAGATCTTATTGTGGCCTTCCAGTATCTGAAGGGGGCCTACAAGAAAGCTGGTGAGGGACTTTTTTAGGAGGTCAGACAGTGATAGGACTAAGAGGAATGTATGCAAACTAGAGGAGGGTACATTTAGATTAGATATTAGGAGGAAGTTCTTCACTGTTAGGGTGGTGAGACGCAGAATCACAGAATCATTACGGTTGGAAAGGACCCTCAAGATCATCTAGTCCAAACGATAGCCCTACACTACTCTTATCCCTAAATCATCCCCTGAAGAAACACATCTATCCGCTTCTTAAAAACTTCCAGGGATGGTGACTTCACCACCTCCCTGGGCAGCCTATTCCAATATCTTACCACTCTTTCAGTAAAGAAATTCTTCCTAATATCTAATCTAAACCTACCCTGGCTCAGCTTAAGCCCATTCCCTCTAGTCCTGTCCCTAGTCACACGGGAGAAGAGGCCAACACCCGCCTCCCTAGAATGACNCTCCAGCCACACCTTCCGGAGCCGGTAGCACTGCTGGGGGTTGTTACGCCCAAAATGCAGGACTCCACATTTAGCCTTATTAAAACTCATCCCATTGGCCTCTGCCCATCGATCCAGCCTATCTAGGTCCCTCTGCAGAGACACAGGAACAGTTTGCCCAGAGAGGTTGTGGAAGCCCCATCCCTGAAAGCTTTTAAGACAAGGCTGGATGGGGTTCTGGCAGCCTAATCTAGTGGATGGTGACCCTGCCAGGCAGGGGGGTTGGAACTAGATGATCTTTGAGGTCCCTTCCAACTCTGACAATCCTATGATTCAATGTTTAGAACTGAATACAGAAGTGATCTTTAATTGTAAATAAGTAAGTTAAAAGACAATAAAGACTTCTTGATTTCATTTTAAAAAAGCAAGGATATTAAAAATTTCAGCAGTTTATGGTGTATGTATGTGACACCTCATGCCATGGTGTCCTTTTTGAAAATAGTGAGCACAAAGTTAAACCTTCTTGAAAAAGCTGTTAGCAACATCATCATAATAATAATACCACCATGAATGAAAACTAGCATATTTGCAGTATTAACAGAAGTCTCTGGGTGGCATCCACACAGCAAATTCACTAATCTTAACATAAGAAAATTAAAATATACTACCACATGCTAAAGTTCTTTTAGAATTAAATGTATCTAATCTAAGGGTGATAATCCTCATCTTCCTGAAGCTATGTAATGATTTTAGCCTAAATTAGCTCTTCTCTTCCTGTGTTACTCAAGTTACATTACTAGTCTCTTTAAAGGCAGTGATACAAGCCAGAAGTTTCAGCAGTGTCACACTGACTCCATCACATCTCCCCCCTTACCCCGCCCCAGCCCTAGTGCCAATCTCATTAACCCCAGGGGAATCTACTAGACAAGGTGTCAGGGCTGGAAAGAGGCAATCCAACTGTTCACTCATACAGTGTGCTCTGTTTCATGATTTATCCGCAATATTCACTCTTTAATAAGGACACAGTTAGGTGTACTTTTAAACTCTCTGCTGTGCTGCTTCAGGATTCCATTCTCTCTATTTTAAAAGTAGGACTCAGAAAAACAAGATTGTCTCCAGTAGTTCCTGTGCATCATTGGTATCAATTCAGTGTGACTGTTAAGACCTCATTTAAAATCCCTATTATAATATAAATATATCTATGAATAATAAATTAACTCAGAACAACTTAAGGGAAAAAAAACACTGCTCTGTGTTGGAAGAAAAAAAAAAAAGAGAAGAAAAATGGTATGCCACACCCTGATGCCTCTTTTACATTTCACTTTCGTCTACACTTTTTTTCTGACATTTCCAATCACCAGTCTCTTCTAGGGTATTTTCTCCTTGCAGAAATTGCTGGAAGTGTTCAAGGCCAGGCTGGGTGAGGCTTTGAGCAACCTTGTCTAGTGGAAGGTGTCCCTGCCCATGGCGGGGTGGGGAGGGGTTGTAAGCAGATGATCTTTAAGGTCCCTTCCAATTCAAAACATTCTATGATTCTGTGAAACGCATTAAACACATTCTTGCCGGTAAGTCATTGACTCGCTGCAGATGAAAGGACAAAAGGTGCCACAGCTCAAGAGAACAAAGGAAATACATGGAAATCCTATTCCATGAGTTCCAAAAAAAAAACCCCAAAACATTATGATAGTTCACCCAAAGAAGGGCTACATTATTTCTGAAACCAATCACTATTCTCCCCTGCTTATCCAGAGGAAGCTGAGGCTTCATTTGTCAACAATGTAGCTTATTTTTGTAGAATTTATTCAAGGCATATGTTGCTCAGCATTCACATACAATGAGTTCATGTTTTAAATAATTTTGATAGATAAGGTTTAAAATAAGTAAATAAATAAATAAGCAAAGGAAGAAAGAAAGTAGCTACAGTTACAAATGTCTAAGTGACTATCATCTACAGCTCCCACAGACTTCTGGCTCAGGCATCAAGGCTTGCCTGGTTGCCACCGTACCAGAAAGAAACCCATGCTACCCCTGAACAAACTTCCTCACCCACTTCTTAGATTGCTGTGCTACAAAGCTCCACCAAAACTATGGTGCTTCTACTTCTGGCGCATACTGTTTAAACCCATACAAATTCAAGTTCTTCTTTACATCTTTGTAAGGTCATTCTTCACATATTTGTACTTAATGTACATTATTGTAGATTACTTTATGACTTAAATCATTCTTTACATATTTGTACTTACTTTGGACCAAGTTATTCCTCTATTCTAGGCTAGCACTGTTGCAAAACAGGAGACAATGGCCTTTTCCCAATGGGTGTATTAACCATGAAATAATTAGAAGTGCCATTTCTTTTAAGACAAGCAAAGACAAAACAAACAAATCATAAATCAAAAAACTCATCTAATAAACATAGGAAAAACAGCAAATAATTTTTCACTTATCTTACAGAAAAGACTCATTCTAGGAGCTAAAATTACCCAGGCAAAGACAATATGCTAACTGTACTCATCTCAAAATCTGAGTATGAATATCTGGCCTGACACTTGCTATTCTTCCATGAGGCCCATGGTAGAATTTGAACACTTTGAAAATTGCAGCTTAGTGGAAAGCAAAGAAGGCCTGCCCATTACAGACTGCTTTTCCAAAACCTCTAATTCCAGACATATGCTTTCTATATGCAATGCATATGTCAGTAAATCTGCTTCCAGGACAACATTAACTTCTTAGCTTTATGATCCTGCTTAGACAGGTGGTGTTGCAAGACACTACCACTAAGGTGATTGTCTTTGCCATGCTGTGGAGCTCTCTTCCACAGGAAGTTTGAGAAAACTCCCACAAGGAGTCTAAAAGTGTCTGTTGCCTAAGCTGTGCACAAAGACTCCCTGTAGGATACAAAACCAGGAGCACTCACTCAGGTCAGCACTGGGCATTCATTAACCCTGTCTACATGGCTCAATGCTGTCCTCTTTTAGCAGGCATTTCAGAGACAGAGAAAATAATTTATTAATGCTTCTTAGCATAGCAGAGCTTAAAGATAGTACTGGCACTGCATTTTAGTTCCAGAGCTGAAGTTATCTATAAGGAGCATGGAAACACGCAAATAATCCGACCCTTTGATGCCAAGTACATATATACTCCACCAGGATGAATTAGAGGCCAAGAAGGGGTACCTTTCTGTAATTTTTAGTATATCAAAAGGATAAACTACTGCATTAAGAATCTTACTCAAATGGGCAAACAAGAAAAAAGCAACTCTGTAACATTTAAATCTTACAGAAAGAGACAAATCTGTTCTAACAAAATGGAAAAGCCAAGTGAATCCCTGCTTAATGCCTCAATGAAATTCCTGGTCCACCTGTTACTGAGATTAGAACATAGTTGGCACATCCACTTTTTCACATATATAGTACAAACATCCAGATGTCAAGGCTGAGAAGGGTTATGAATGTAATAGATCTAACAGTCTTTCCCACCATAAGGCTGTAGTAATCCAAATGGAGCACATCAGAAGCATACTGGGCACAACATATGCAAGGAAAAGTACTAGTTCAACAATGAAAAGATGGCATCAGTTTGACACCATGTCATGCTTCTCTGTAAAATGAAAAGATTAGGACATATAGCTCTGTTACAATACTAAGGATTGCATTTTAATGAAAAAAACACTGTCTGTAGCCCTTAACCTAAAGAATTTATATGAGCTGTGTACACCACTGACTTAAGAATTAAGAGTATATGGGCATCATAACTGAGAAACAAAACAACAGGTATTTATAGTAGCTAATCCCTAATTTTTAATGAAATTGAAAATTAAAAATATTTCTTACAGAAATTAAGAATATTTTTTATGCTAGAAAATACATTGAAAAATACAGGCATTCTGGTAATTAGACAGTAAGAACTGTACAGTTTCTGAAACAGGGATCCAGGAAAACATTAGAAAATAAAATATTTCATCCTGAAATGGAAAAAAAATAAACCCAATTGTTTAGGCAAGGTTAGCTAATGCAATCCAATCCTCTACAGAAGAAAAGATGGAATTATGACTTTGCCCAGCATGATTAAATCAGCAACCACAAACTAAAATATTTCTCTTTTAAGTCTTACCATACTACATTCGGTTCCCTTTTGGAAACATGAAAACATGTCAGATCTCCATCTGCAGCTCAGAGCTCATCTTTGATTATGTGGGGGAGGGTGGGACCAACAACAAAAAGACAAAATCAACCACAAAACTACAGCTTCCTTTCAAGATTCAGTATTTTGGAGGTCTGTTTAGATCACAACCAAGGCAGCTGCCTTCCTTCTACTCCCCAACACAATTTATCACAGTCCTGAAGCTTGCCTTTCCTTACAGACAATTGCAGAGGCCAAGAAATAAGTATGTATCTCTAGCCTTATGCAGAAGCTCTGCCAGCTCTCCAAGCTCCTCTCCACTTTGAATCAAAACCCAACACAACCCCATAAAGCTCTTGACGTTTTCCAGAAAGTTCACCACCTGCTTATTGGCCCTTTGTTTATAAAAAACTATTACAGCTTCGGAACAATTTTGGAGGAAATGAGGCAGGACAATAAGTAATTTATTTATTATTAATGGGAAAAACAGGAATAAAGCATACTTAATGTATACTTTTCTTGACTTTAAATGAGTGAACTTGAACTTCTTTCTTAAGCCTACTGTAAACTTACTTCCTTCTACCTGATTCCACACTTCTTCCATCAGTTCTGTTAGGCACAAAGTCACTGCCTCCATGACTCATGCACATGGTGTGATTCTTGGTGTGTCCTGTGCAGGGTTAGGAGCTTGTGGGTCCCTTCCAGCTCAGAATACTGTATGATTTGTCTACTGCTCTCCAGGCAGAGCAGGCACAGCCACAGCAACTGCCCTGCCCTGGTTCTCTGTCCTGCTTTTACAATCTGCTCTATCCTCCAGAGTCTCAAGGTCCTAAAATCCAGCCTACATTCCTGTTTTCTTTGTCCTGCCAGAGCTTCCCCAGCTAAAAGTACATATTTCTGCATTTTTATGTGTGTGCATATGTCTATTACTGGGATAATTAAAGGGAATTTGGGTTCTAACTGTCTGTGCCCTCAGGGAAGAGGCACTAACATCTGCTGCAATGAGTCCTTATTTCTTATTTTTCTGAACAAGGGTTTTGAGCTGTTTATGCTTCATTGTTCAAACACACACACTGCATACAAATACAAGAAGGCGTAAGGGAAAGAAGATTGAACCCCCACTTAGATGAAAGTGGTTTCAGCACCAGGAGCAGTTTTTTGTATACTCAGAATCACTTGTGAGTTCTACAGAAATTATGCAGTGACAAGGTATCAGCCATGATATACAATTACAGCCCCTTTGAGGTTTATTTCTCTCATACACAGAAACAGCACGAAACTAAAGCCCCAGACCATTCCAGGAAAAAAAACCCAAACAATAAAACCTACTTTGCAAAGTTATGTTAACAAGCTGGAAGAGATTTCATTAACCATTTCCTTCCTACTTGTAAGGACACAAACCATGGACTCTAATATGGTATTACAATATTTTTAAATTATACAATATCAGTCATTTGAGGATAGCATTATATTTAAAAATAATAATTAAGTATGCTTAACAACAGTTTCAGTTGCCAAGAACTGTGCTTAAAAATTTGCAGTTGCCTGATCTTCCACGTTTTATTTTAAACAACAAATGTGAAGTGCCCATCAAGTAAGTCAAGAGTTGAAACAGGATTCCCAAATCCTGGTCTGCTTCAAAGCAAAAGGCCTATCAATCTTTAGTAACTGTTCAATCAGGAATTATGAAAATATCATGCCAGCAGAATACAATGAAGAAAGAAATAAAAAATTAGGGAGAACAGAGAAGGGAAGAGGCAGAACTGAAGTATCTGAGTTTGGGGGCGCTCAGTACTAGGGTTTCCCCCACGATGCATTTAAATGCAACACAGATTCATGTTTGTCTACTTGCAGATTGCATTCAGCTGACATTCTTACTCTATATTGTCATGGAATACATCTGTTCTCATTATTTTCTAATGAAATATTCATAAGTATCAGCCTGAATGACACCACCTTGAGATAAACTCAAACCTACTGCTGTAGAAACACAGTAGAGATTGCAGTCTGCCCTCTCACTGTTTAGATCATCTTTAAGGTCCCTTACAACCTGGGCCGTTCTATGATTCTATGACAAAAATATAGATAGTCCAGTGGTAATGAAAGGCAATGAGGTAAAGATCCAGAGAGTTTTCAAAAAAAGTTCAGGGAATGTTCTGGACCAATAGCACTATAGTGAGAAAACAGTAAGGCTAAGTTCACATGCCTTAGAGACAGGGAAATCTAGCACCCAGCATATGTATAGAAAGACTATGCTATGTGAGATTTAGATAGAGTGCACAGAGGGAAAGACCAGAAGAATGATGGGAACATACCTAGGAGAAGACAAATTGGGAGAAAAAACCTCAGGGAAACACAAGAATTATTATCCTGTACCACATTTATGTTCCTTCTGTTTTAATAACCTATTTGTGTCAGCTGCTAGGTTCAAGATAACCCAGGAAAAAAGGTGTAAGAAATCTGCTGTAGATTGCAGTAGTACTATCAATCAAGTCTTAATTACCTCAACCCAATCTCTAAAAATGAGGAATAGTCCAAACTTGAAACATCTAAGTTAAAATTAGAAAAGGGAGCTAAAAGTGTACAAAAAGGTACTCAATGCAAGAGATCTACAATAAAATTTTAAAAAAAAATCTAAGAAGGGTGTGAGAATTCCAAAGAGAAAGAAAACAACATCAGTGAAAGAAGGAGGATGAACCAGGAGAGACTTTCACCCAGTTTACACTGCAAACCACCTTGCAGGTCAGCTGATCCACACTTCAGGGTAGGGACTCATTCAGCAGGATAGGCAGAGATGAGCAAGCTACTTATAATAAGGTCTGGTTTTGAGCTGTGAAAACTATGTCATGAAGCTCAGCTGGTTTTTGGCATGTGGAAATACTACATGATGCATGTGCTCTTCCCCACACTGGTGAAAAGTTTATTTTCCCCGAGGGAGCTTCTGACAGTCAAAACCCAGTAACTTCACACCTCAACCAGCACAAAGCCTCCACACTCTTCTAGCGAGCATAGCTCCTCCTTCCAGTTACCAGTTCTGGCTGCAGTGCTACTGCATGTCCTACCAAACATGACACAGAGGAGTGGACAGATCACACAACACACCTGACATCCTTATCATGGCTTCTCTTTAGAGGAGCTTGATCTTCCACATTTTAACAGTTACATGCTGGCTTTGGCAACCAGCCACAGAATTTATTTGGAAGGAAATTGAGTTCTATGATTATGCAAAATCAGTTTCTGGTCTCAACATGGCATTTTGTGAAGAAATCTGCTCAGTTTTTATGTATGTATTGTAGGGAACAGAAGCTCAAAGCCAACTGCCTACAGACACTTACAATAATGCCATGTTATACCTGTGAAATACATGTTTCAATTAACAAGACCTTGGTTCTAGAATTGACCACCTTGCAACGATGCATTCTTATTTATTTTGGCATATGAAGCATGATAAACTTCTTCATTTACATTGGTTTAGCATAATACAATTTCTTGATTCTATCAGTTCTGCCCAAGATGAGAGCTCATAAAATATTTTCTGGTCTGAAGATACTTCATGCAAAAAAATACAAAGACCAACAAAACAAGTCATATTGTAACACAAAGGGCATACAGGGTAAACCTTGCATCAATCCTGCTAAGAGCTTGGAGCCAGGACTCCAAAGTGGAACATACCTCTCCACTCTCCCACTGCAAAAACAGAAAGACACCCCCAAGTCAAAAAAA